>KK502411.1:349158-391867 GCA_000688735.1 Glossina austeni | reverse complement strand
TAACCAAACACGTGTACAGCCTTTTAGTAATATAAGGATCATCCAGCTCTTTGGACCACCTCTCTCTTTACGAAACCAAGCGCGGACCTAGCTTTGCTTAACGAGCACTCGACATGCAAGTTAAAACGTAACCTATGGTCGAAGAGAACGCCTAAATCTGTGAACGACTCGATGTCCTCCAACTTGTGTGAATCTATGAAATAATGGGTAATGAATGACTTCCTTCTTGAGAAAGAAAGCTGCTTACATAATTCGACGAGCACCATGCCACCAAACTATCCAGGTCAGTTTGAAGCTGATGTGCTTGCGATTCTAAGGAAAAAGAAGAAAACAGTTTCACATCATCAGCATACATTAAGATCTGGCTGGATATAATCACCGAAGGCAAGTCATTAATGTATAGATTAAATAAAATGGGTCCTAAGTGGCTACCTTGAGGTACGCCTGATGTAACGGGGAATGCATATGAGGTGGTGAAGTTAAACATAACCCTGAGTGATAAGAGGTTATCCATTTCACTAAATGGGAAGGGAAGCCAGAGGCTTGAAGTTTAAAGATAAGTAATTTGTGGTTAACCAAATCAAACGCTTTGCTCAAATCGGTGTATATGACATCAGTGCGAGAGCCACTAGAAAAAGCCTTGCAAGCATGAAAAGTAAATTCCAACAGATTGGTGACCGTCGATCTTCCTTTTCGACGGCCATGTTGGAGTGGAGAAATATACGATTTGATGGCAAAGGCCAAATGCTGCGTCACAATTCGCTCGAACAGTTTAGACAAGACACTCAACTTGGCGATGCCTCTATAGCTCTCAACAAAGATGAAGAAATTTAGAATAAAGTTCTGCTAACATAGATAAGCGTGGACATCTGGTTAAGAAGAAACAGCAAAATAGTAACTTCGATCACATTTTTACTCTTTGTCTACCAACTGATAAACAAATTGAAAGCGTATGTTGAAAAGCGCTAACTTTTATAAACTACCTTAGTATTTGAATTAAGTTTTCTTAATATGTGTTTTTTTTTCCAATTTTCTACTTTTAGACAGACATTCACATGGAAATCAAGCATATCTTTGACTCACTGCACGATTTGATGGTATTAACGGTTCTCTGTATAAAAATTTGAAAATGAATTTTTTGAAAATGTTTGATTGTGTTCCTCAGCAATCGCATGATGGATGGACAAATTCCTTTGCCATAGCAAAATGTTGTAGCGTTGACTGCGGAATGTCATTATCGGTCAGATCGGTGATCTTGCTTGAGCAAGCTATGCGTTGATTTCTCTCTGGAATTCTTAACAAACGCAATGCACTTCATTCACTCTACACTTCGCAACTATCCGACGAACGGTATTGAAAATAGTGCTTTCTTATCCCACGATATGTACGCCAAATGATGAGATCACAAACGACGCATATTATCTATTTGGCCCGATCTGATAAATGAAATTCCCTGTAGGTGGTAGAATACGACACCACTTTCTCGCCAACCTATTAATTTGAGATGCTCTTAAATTTTGGAAATCGTCAAAATATTCCTTACATTATAGAGTAAGATATGAAGGGGTTGCGTTAATTTTAGTCAGCGACTTCTCAGATAAAAATGACCAAGAAACGGGAGATGCCAGTGTACATAATGATTAAATTCGATGACTTTGACTTTTCATCATTGAGTTATTCAGCGTATGGCAACTCTAAACCATGCGGCAGTCAAAATTACTTTTTCGACATTCATTACTATAATCGCGTAACTTGGAAAAATGTGCTGTTGGAGTACAACGAGAACGTTCTGAAGTTCATGGTGATGCTGCTCCATCGGGTTTGGTTTCAGCCCGATTTAACATTTTTGATTGATTGATTTTGAGGTCGATTGCAAAAGCTGACCTAGAGGACCGGAAAAATTCAAGGGCCATGAATTTTAAAGCTAATTGGACGAAAGCCCAGCTCATACTCTCAACGACCTGCCGAACTGGTTCGTAGTTGATGGATCAATTTCAATCTGCTTCAACAACGCAGTTTCACGGCTAGCCACGATAAATTTTCTGTGGCGTAGTGTGACTAACGATGGAAATTGGATCTATTACGACAATTCGAAGCGTAAAAAGTCACGGATTAGTCCAGGAAGGCCATCAACACCGACTGCGAACCGAAATAAAGTTTTGTTGTGCATACCAGCAGTGGAGCCAGCAAGGTGTGGTTTCTTACGAGCTATTAAAACCCAATGAAACTGTTACTTCATATGTCTGCCGACGTCAATTGAACAAATTGGTCGATGTATGGTCGCAAAAAACAGCAGCAATAGCGGTTAGCATACGCAAAGTCATCGTTTTGCATGGCAACGATTGGCTTGTTGTAGAATATTATGGAAAATATTTTGATTAACATGCAGATGTTGTACGCATTTTTCTCAATAAATGCCTTTCTCAAGTGAAAAAATGACCAAAATTAACGCAATTACCTAATAGATAATATTGTGGATGCTATTCGCAAATTACCTCAGCCAAGTCTGCATGTTTATCTGTGTTCCGATAGAATGCATAAAAACTTGAAAATTGCGCTGAAACGCTAAAATAACGTCAAATATAAACAACTTCCGCAGATGCGACTTGAAAACTAATGTCGAACAGTTAGTCTTTCAATAAACAACAACAATTCGCAAATAAACTAAATATTTTGTGACTTGTCAAAAGCATTGCTTTATAAGTTTTAAATTAAAACAACAATGACTGAAAGCCAATATTAGCTATTAAATTGTCAGTGAACGCGACGACGATCCAAGTGAAGGTGTTTCTTATATTTTTATTTCGCATACGTATTCTGATATGAAAAGCATGCGAGCGCAGCTAAAAGTTTAAACTAGCAGCAAACAAATATCCATTGAGAATTAATTGGAAAATATAATAAAGAAGAAGAGAATCCGGATAATGTATTATAACATATATGGAATACTTACTTACTTATACATGCAAGAATATGAAGAAATGAAAATGAAAAAGAAGAGAAAAAGTTCAAAAATAAATTTAATCAAAAGAACAAATAAATAAGAAGAGGAATAGAGGTAGGCAAAGAGTTGAAATTTGCTAATCAGTTCATAGAAAACATTAAACATAACCTACTGATTAGCGTAACAGCAAAGCTAGGTTGAAACGCTTCTAACTGCGAGTCAATGAAACGATAATTAAAAACAAATGCTAAAAGGAAACTAATTTGTTAATTACAGTCTTAATGTGTGCGTGTGTGTGTGTGTGTGTGTATGTGTGTGTTTGTGAGTAGGATAAGGGGGGGGGGATAGTTGAGCGCTGACGGATTGGTCTGTAGTACCCAAAATATATTATGAACCAATTTGCATGAGAGCCCTTCGGATTCGATTCCGAAAATAATTCTGAATCGATCTATATAATATAAATGGACTCTATCCTAAGCCCTTCTGCGTACTATATACGCCCGCACAAAGTGAATGCACCCTTGCAGAACAAGGGTATGTAGATGTAGGATATAATCATACGGACCGTATGGGAGGTGAACGCTCGTTAATACTCTTTCTTCAAACATATTTAAAATAACTAAAATTGAACCATTAAGTGTGAGGAAAATCTGGGCATAATTCGTTAAAAAGAGGAAAATCCAATTTTTTATGCACTTCAGATGCAAGTGAGGTAATAATATCGAATGTGTGTAAATGTGTAAAAACCAATGAATTTTTTTTTAATTTTTTTCTTTTTTTTTTCGATATAGTTTTTGCAAATTAACCCTATCACGGAAGCTGAACACAAATGAAAGCAATAATTACAGGTGTACTTAACTACCCGACCGCAAATTTATTGGTAAACAATGCAATTAAGTAAACATAAACATTGTGCAAATGTATAACTATTTTAACATGTTTTAGAATTAAATGTTTATTTTAAATTGTTGCTTGTTAACCTAACCAATGAACAGTTTCTGAGTGAGTTCCCGAACTAAAATTATTTTATATTAATTGGAAGCAGTTTAACAATACGGAAAGTTGAGTTTGACAGAAAGCCATTTTGGTTGGCATAAGAACAAAATAAATTTGTGCGTACATACTTCAAACACATCCTTCTTATAAAGTATTTGTATTTAATTTTCATTTTTTTTTTTTTCTTATCCGTCTGAGTCGGCAAGTAGGCAAAGGGTCTCAATCAACAACTCAATGGTCGTGAGTTCAAATCTCAAGTGCAAAAGAGTTTTCAATAAAGCCGATAGCCTTCGAGGCAGGCCAGTGCTCTAAGCGTTTAGTCCTAGAATTTATTTCTCTCGCTAAAAAAATGGATAATAATAATAATAATAAAAAATAATTTTTTGAAGCACTACATTTACGTTTCAGTTTGTTAGACACTCTTCGCTTTAAATGTTTCCTTCTCGCGGCTTGAAAGAAGTGGCAGATTCTAGAGCAAACGAGGAAAAATCGATTTCATAGTTAATGAGCGCCTTTTCACCATTAATTAAAAACAAATTCAAATAAAAATTTAATATTATTATGCTTTTATATCTAACACATCATTTAATGCGTATGAGTAGCTGAGAAGAGTACAACTCAATGATGGCGAGTTCAAATCGCAAGTGTGGTAGGAAATGATCCGACAGCCTTGACAATGAATAAATAAATACCCCTAACTGATATTTTATCATAAATTTTATCATAAAAAGCAATCAAATAATCAAAAAAATCGAACTGTTGTGTTTAATATGCATTTTCACAGTTCAAATACTCTATGAATCTTGTCCGATCTAAATTCCTCTTGTTTCGTAGCTATCCATTCAGTTTCTATTAATCTTTTTTTCTTCTCTGCTCAGATGACGCTTATTATTATTATTTTTTTTTTTTTTATATTATTATTATTATTATTTTTATTATTATTTATATTTATTTATTATTATTATTATTATTATTATTATTTTATTATTATTATCTTTTTTTTTTATATGGATTACCACCTGCACAAGAAATTTCAAGCCTTATAAATTAAAGTATCGATATGTTGGTAGGTGAGCAAACAACATGTATGCTAATGATCATAAATAATACTCTTATTACAATCTAAATTATGATACACACACAAGAACACGCAAATTGTTGGCCAAGGCGGTTATTTACATTGTAATATCGTATTAGTAGGCGTTTAAAGCCATCAGCACTGGCAGTCGTTTTCATTTTCGATGGTAGAGAAAGATTCTTTCAAACAATAGATTAGGCACTACAGTGCCTCATTTGTATAATTCGCGTGCATCTATTGCTGGCTGCGAATCTCAATTTTTCATGTAGATATCGAGGCTACGTTGTGCAAATAATTTTGTGAAGCATGATGTGTACCCTCTTTCAAAAGTGACAACCACAAATCGTGGTGAGACGTGATGCCTCCATATATACACCGGACTGCATTATTTACATCGATTTGTAATCTCCACCTCGCAATTACGTCATAATGACGTATATATAAGAATCAATTCGGACTATTAAAATTGGCAATTTATAATTTCAATCTGAGCTACTTAACTATATCAGGTATTCTAAGTAATTTTTAATTTTTTCCGACAAAAGCATGCTATAAATGAATCATTATATCCCACATCACTTATGGCCCAAAGATATCTTGAGTTTGCAGGCATGTATACAACGCCGAGAAGGACTTGAGATACGCTTATTTTTTATTATACTGATCGTTTGTCTGTCCGCCTGTCCGTCTTGTTTGCTTTTGTCCAGCCTACATGTCGCAACTTTTAAGATATTTTGTTGATATTTAGTGCACTGACGTGTTTTGGCCCAACAACGAACACTATTTAAAATATTTCGGATTGAATCACTTTTTCGACTACTTCCCACTTTAAGACTTTATTTTGAAAAGTCGTTATATCAATAAATTTAATGGTGGCCCGTGGTCCACTAAAGTGTTTTCACTGGTGTTTTATGTACGTAGATTATATGGATTTTCATTCAACTTTCAGATTGAAATACATTTGAAAATGAATGACATTTTCTTGATACTAGCAAAACAAGGCATTGTCAAGGCTTGCCAATATAACTTTACTTGCAATCAATTTCGATAGTTGTCATTATAATACAGCCACAATTTACGTATCTGTCCCGAAAAAATAAACTACACCGACTGATTTCGTCTTCATATGTTTGCAACGGCGGGATATACCCAAAAAGAAAGCATTTGAAGACTGCATATATATTTTTTATCCACCTAAGATAGTTTGACTATTTTTTTTCTCTCCGCATTGCGCATCGGTACGTTGAGTGGTACGTTCATTGGGGACTGTAACACCAAAAAAATTGGAAAATTTTTAAAATTTCGGTTATGAAAAACTTTGAATGCAGTATACTTTAGTCGCAATAATTTCGAAAGCCATATAACAGTAAAGCTGATCTCGATCTCTTTAGTGACATCTCGAGAACGAGCATAAAATTTTACATTTCTTTCATATTTACTTCATAAGAGTGTGAAGTTATGTATAATTATGATTATCAAAAACAGGGACCAAATAAGTTAACAGAGCTCTGTTAAGCTATTTCCGGGCCAAAGGGAACATAATCGACATGTCGTTCGAAAGCTTTCTAATGAAGGATTCACGCGGTACTAGTTTTAGTTGTTCGCGATAATGGCTTGAATCGCAGCAGTTAGCAGTAAACTAACGCCTTTCTAATCTCTTACCATTTTTTCACATCAAATTTTAAATACTTTGTATAAAGAGATGTATTGTGTTGAAGAAGCTTTGAAAAAGTTCTGCTTTAATTACGTTTCGATTTGTGTCCTTCTGGAATTTCGTTAACAGGACTCTGCTCGCTTCTTGTTTTTGGTAGTTATGTTCTATATATAGCTTGATATCTCATCTCCTTTAGTTCATATGGGAGGAATTATTGGGTATGTCATTAAGTGAATTATACGTTTCCCTTAGAAAACCGCAACCAAACGTAATTTGGTGCAAAAGAGTTGCTTTCTGTGTTAACATAGTTTACTATGACTAATGACGTTTCGGTTTTTGGCGGCAATTATTTACTGAAGTGAAGATAGTCCCCCAAGATAACCCACACTTTATGGTTCGTCTCTTCACTAAAAATGTCTTTGCTAAGTTACAATTTATTGCGGAATAAAACATACTAAGCCCCTAATTACGAGCGGAAAACCAAAAATGATCAGTTATTGCTAGCAAATCTCACGTAAAAGTACGTTACAAATGCAGGAAGAATGCGATGTTAAAATCGTGTTATAACCATTTTTAGACTATGGATTTTTCATATGTCATGAAAAATGCAAAAATCTATCAGAAAAATCTAATTTTTCAATTTTTTATTTCAATTTATCATAATTTTCCGCACCACTCTTGAGGTATTGCAACAGGCGCGTTAGCAAATTTTTACGAACTTTTACGTATTCGAAAAGGTATCATATTGTCTTTAAATAAAATAAAGTTATAGGGCCCACATTTTTGTGGGTCGCATCGATAAATGTTATGCCTTTTCCGACTAAGCATTAAGTATAGCTACAAGCAAACTAAATTTCATCGCCTTTGAGATTTAAAGCCCGCAAACAGTGTCTTGGTAGTCGCGATTCTTACCTACTCAGCTATCCAGCGGGATAAAAATAAAAGAATTTAACTCTCTAGCAAGCATAATGTGGGCAAATTTCTCAACTCAAACGATGAATTCGCCAAATTAATGAGTACTAGGACTATTTTTCATATCAAAAGTTTTCAATTATTAGAACGCACATGACCAGCAACAGGCCAATCGATCATCATTTACACATAACTCCCACACAGACAGACGATATTTCCGAAAGTCTACTGTACTATTGATTTATATTTTTTTTAGTAAATTCGCAAATGTAGGGCGGAGCTATAAAATCTGCTTCCGAGCGATAAAAAGCAAGCGTTTTGTAAATTACGACGTCCTCTTCAGAAAGCGAAACGATTGATAGCCAGTGATCAGTGATCATAAGTACCCTGCCTAACAGAAGGAAAAAGGGCAAAATAAAGCCACAACTTACACTAGACTAAGCTTCAAAGTTTTTAGGAAAGCTCTGTCTAAACTCTAGCGAAATTTGTTGAAGTCACAAGGGCGTTATCCTTAACAAGTTGCTATCAACATCCACGCAATGTGATGCAATATGTGTGTTGGAGTCGGAAAAATGACGCAGAAGAACAATTAAAATAATTTTAATTTTGACTTGCATAGGTGCAGTACTTCTAAACTACTTCATCATATATCTCTTTCTACGTTCATTTTTGATTTTGTTTTTACCTAATGACTTGAATAGGAAAATTGAATTGATATAGTCTTCTATTATTCGGGTGCAGGTTATTGTTAAGAGGAAGAGACACACAAATTTTAAATAGCACATAAACTGAAAAATTCGCATTTACTTCGAAGATATATATAATATTTTATATGAAAGTATACTTTTAGGTAAATGTGTTTCTTCTTTTATGCCTTTCACACACACATATATATATATATATATATATATATATATTATATATATTTAAATGTATGTGTGTGTGAATGAAAAGATTTAGTTATTTAACACAGGGTGAGAACTCTATTCAAATCAAAAAATTACTCTTGATTCTGGTTTATCACAACGAATGCATAGAAATTTCCTTCTTTACAAAGAACCTTGTGCAACAATAATAGCAACAAGAAAAGTTATAAACTTTGCTAATTAGAAATAATAGCAAATTTTATGGCAATATTTATTTAGAGAGTTAAATGAATAGCTAGAAGAAAAAAAGAGGAGGGAAAAAATGCAAGAGCTTACGGGAAAACAAAAACTTTTATTCAGAGTTCGGGTAACGAAATTTCATACGCACACAGAATTAATAGAGAATTTGCCAGCGCTGGCTAGCTATGTGTAAGGCCACCGTATAAATATATATTTTATATATATATATATATATATATGTATAAGATACGTGAACGTTGGTATAAATCTCTCCAAGTTGGAGTTTCGTTCAAATATGAAAAATGTTTAAGATTTATTAAAGAGCTTTAGCTGAGTGTAAAGTTAAGGAAATGGAAATTTCAAAACTTTAGATAAACATATTCACATATACAACATACAGAATGATTCATGACCATGTCATGAAATATAATGAAACTAAACAAGAGAAAAATGAAAAGAAAAAAAAAAAAATGAAACAGAAAAAAGACGGGAGTTTAGCAAGTCAACAAACCACTGAACAAACAAAAGATGAATAGCACAAAATAGGAAGAGAAAGCTAACAGCAAATTCACATCATGCAAGTATTAACAATAATAACAACAACAATACCAACAAGAGCTTAAATAAACAAAACAAAAACAAAAATCAAAAAAAAACAACAAGTGAGTGCCTGCGAACATGAGCGAAAGCTGTGGCATTGGCTGGTAAGAAAATGTCCCAAAAATATATAAAACAAGCAACAGAAACGAATAAATTGTAAACATTACGCCCTCACACAGCCATACGTCCATACAACAGAGTAACCACAAAGTGGCAATAAGACCCTTTGAATGAATAGAGAGAGCGAGAGAATTAACAAAACCAAAATAACATAGTTTCACACACTGTAATATAACTCTACCGCATATACTGAGGCACACATACATATATACATATATATATATATATATATATATACATATTTGCACACATAGTACACATATGTAGCTGCACAAGTACATTACATTGGCTTGAATTAATACCACAGGCAGACGCAAACCTTCGCAGAAGGACATACACACCCACATAGTTTCAACATTGCATTACATGGATTGTGGTAGCTGGTTTTTTCTTTTTTTTTTCTTCTTCCTTTTTTCATCTATACGTCCCAATCCGTTCAGAAATAGCAACACAATATGTTGATGTGTTATGACGTGTTATAGAACTTGATTCCTGCTTCCAATTCTCATCCTTTCTAACTAACTAGTTAGTTCACAGTCATAATATCAAGTCCATGCATGATATGTTACATGCATTCAGTTCACAACGAGTAGCTGGGTTGATATTGAAAACCGAGCGCAGTTGACAATGAATACGACGCTGATGTTTCACAAAATGAAATTTAAAATGTTTCACTATCGATATATATATAAATTTGTTGTTTTTGTTTTTTTCTCTTTTTTTAATGCTTCGACACAACTATCAACAATTGTTTGTCATATTTAATTCATTTTTAATGACCGCATCCTCCATGATGAACATAAAAACTATTGTTATCGAATATTGAGACAATAAAATAAATAAAATTTTTTGATACAAGATATTATTGTGGTCTACACAAAACAATGCATTGATTTGAATGAATGTGTGAACCTTCAGTTGTATGCTTAAGAGTTTTGTAAAAAGAAAGATTTATTGAAATTTATGTATGTACGAGTTTCGTATAAGAATTTCGACTGCAATTCAAGGCAAGTGCAAGTCAAGTAAATTGCATTGAATTTAATTAAAATTAAATGTCGATAAGATCATTAAGGTCAAGAGCGATGGGTGAGTACCCGCGGACGGTGAGTGCCACTTACTGGACTTTCCCTTAACGATTTGGTCTTATTGTACAAAAATTCGAAATTCTTGGTTCGGAAAGGTATGCCGATTTAAATCTGTATACTAATCGGAAGCATACACGGAAACACTTCAATTTGCATAAGTTAGGATTAAGGAAGAGCTCTCTTAATGCTTCACGCGTATATCCATTTATTTAATTGTTGTAATTCTATTCTGGATATCATACCATGTTTAAATTAAGCAAATTATGAATCGTCATAAGCTTAGAATATACCCCTAGGGAACTAGTCTTGTGAAATACGTAGGTGAGTACGTGGCATTTGCAACAACTCTTGTGTGATCCGCTGGAAACTGCATACACGTATTATACAATATATGTATATGTATTATACATTATATATATACATATATATTGTATACATACATATGTATATTGTTATTGCTATTAATCCGGGCGGCTGGGGCAAAAGAAATTTTTAGCGCCGGCCAATAGTTAAAAAAAAACACTGAAAGATTTACGAGAACATAGTATTCGGTTAAATATTAACATTGAAGTACACTAAGCTCGATGAATAAGCTTTACCAGATCTCTTACATAGTGACTTCACCGTACTAATGAGCCACATAAAGCCGCCTTAGAAGCTTTGAATGTCATTCTCAAAAACTTATTGCAAGAAACACTTGAGCTCAAAGATATTTGTAAAGTAATGTTACCCTGGAACCCTTTGCAAAAGGTTCCAGAGCCGATTCGATAGACAATGCCTCATGTATATTGGCAATTAATCTTGGAATGATTTTACCGATAACGCTCGATAGACTTCTTGTACTGCTAACTGCATACACGGAAGTTCGGGAGTTGACTCTATCAATTTCAGCAAAGTTATCTTTCAGATCGCGTGCACACAAGTCCAACACTTCACAAGCTTTCATACTAGCTGTGCGTACTGCAAAATTTTGCGGCTTTCCCGAACTGATAAAAGACGAGTTGACATCACCGTCAATGTCTTCAACTTCTTCGATATCCAACGAAGCTTTCTTGGGTCTCAAGTAAGCCGTCTCAGGATCGTCAGGCTGTAGATCACTTTCTTCAAAACATATCCATGTCTTCAAAAACATATCCATAACTTTCTCAGCATTCATAATAAACTGGTCGCGTTCTAAGGTCAAACCGAAAAGGCTTACGAACTCAATTGCGTACACAAATCCTCAGAGTTAGCATTTTGTATAACAAATTTCAAACATGGCATTAAGCGATCGCAGTAACCACTTGCTCCAAGACAAGTTTATTACCCGTTTCGACTAATTCCTTGATTTTTGAATTCAAAATTGTTTACAACTTGGTCGTAATTGCATCCAAGTAAAGAGTTCCCGAACAATTGACAAGTGCGACTCCAGCATGCGCTTGCACCCGAGCACTTTGCACATCGTCTTACGAAGACAATAAACCACGAGCCGGTTGATCGTGACGTTTCTTTTCAAATGTCGGAGGGAAATCCGTCGACATTTAACCGATCCCATTACGCGGAGCATAGCATACACGTGGATGCGAATCACGTAGAAAATTACACGATCTAACATTGCCTCCATTTGTTGATGGCAACCTTCCCCGATAGCCTATATAGGCATAACGTTGCTTCCAATCTCTATGGATTAACATGCCAGGCAAGGCATTCGTGAGGCAGAACCGTCCTACCATCGAAACCACAAGGCAAACGATCTAAAGATGCTTCGGTAAGAACATTATTGTCGCTGGTATCATCATCACTGATAACATCAGAGGTGGCCCACACTTCGGTCATATCGATCAAAAGTTTAAGCAGCGATTCATCCTCTTCTTGTTCGATACTTTCAGCTGTTGTCATAATCATGTGTGGCAATAAATCAACCAGCTGCTTATATATAATCGAATCTTTATATAGTTCGTACCGCTTGCAGGTGTACCTCGGCACCAGAAGACGAATTCATACTTTTAGCCAACATCTGCTTGATTAAATTCAAGTACTGAGCTTCTTGATTACCAAAAATATTTGGAAAACTTGCAAATAGGCGCACGACTGAGTCTCCTCGTCCATATAACTGCATGCTGCGTCGGGGACAACCTCGCAAAGTTTACGTCGCAGAATCGGAGTAACAGCCTGTTGTAGTAGCTGAGCTTGAGACAGCTGTCTTGCGGTAGCTGTTTATAAAATTTTAAGAATCCCGATGTGAATAAATGACGTAAGAGTACAGCAGTCATGTGACGGGCCTCTTCTGATTGTGGACTATTATGTGTAGGGGTCAATAGACGAGTAACCCACGTCCAGTGCGCGTGGCACATTATTATAAGCCTCCCGGGCTTGTTGACGAACATCATTATCGTGCGACAAAAAAGAATTTAAAAATTGTTGAAATTGATCGGAGGTCATTACTTTTTATTTCTAATTCTTTTAGTTCAACCTTTTTCAACTTAATTTTTTTCGTTTTATAATAAAACTCTTTTGATACCGATGCTTGCATCTTTTACTAAAAATCCATTCTGCTCTTTTATTTTAAGCTAAGTAATCAAGTAAGTCATTGGCACGGTTGTCGTGGTTTGCTAAAAAAAAACATCTATTCCGAATGAAATTCCTTCCAAACCAATCTACTTATTTGACTTATTTCATGAAACCTTAATTTAAACGAAAAAAGTGCTCAGATAGTAATATAATTGGGTACACTTTTATCCTCTCTCTGACTAAGTAAGTATATCCTCCTCAGCCAACATGAAACTTTGCATCGAACTAAACAAAACTATGCCTATCCACTCGACAAAGCATTGTGTGTTCTGAATTCTCATGGGTGGAGAACTGAAGATTACGGTTTTAATTTCATTTTAGAAAAGCGTATGTCCTTCGTACACTTTTACCTTTTAAAAGCTAAACAACTAAAGAAACGAAATTTTATTGCGAAATTATTTATAGTATCGTAGCGAAACTTTGCTGAAAAGCACTCGATGTTGCTTTTTTGCGTATAAATTTTTCATACGCGTCGAATTTCATACATTGAAAGAGGAAAATATTTCGATTGTTTTTTTTTTTCATTTTTTGCATTTCAAACGATTCTTGATATATACAGCATTCAATTACGATGCATTATAAGTAAAAACATTATATTTGATCGAAGCCGACCATTAGATACCCTACACCGCTTCGCCCAGTGCTGTTATTTATTCGTTTCGATAACAATAGAGCAACAATTACATAAACAGACACACTTTCCGCGAGAACTCGCATAGTGCCCAAAACAACATATGACGTGAATCAAATTTTCCATATTTAGTTTACTTTCTGAAAATTTTATTATGATTCACTTTTTATCGTAAAAAAACTAAATATTATACTTTCTCTCCATATAAGTAAGTGCTTGCTTCTCATTCTATCCTCTATATACATTAGGGTCTAAACAACAAACCTACCTGATCCAAATTTTTTACTGTTAGTTTCTTTGCTAAATTGCTATTAACGACCATTTTTCATAATAAAATATTACAAATTAAACCTATTTCTGAATGGCTTACTATTCATAAAAAATCTTTTATGTAGTGGGGTCCAAGCAGTAGACTCATGTGTTTCAAGTTTTCATTCTTATGCCGAATTACTGTCATGAATATATTTTCATCATAAAACATTCGCAATTAGATCTCTATGGCATACAAGGATTTACATTTCCTGAGAATTCCTATGCGCTGTGGTAGACAAAAAATAGCCCCACGTGGTTCAAGGTCGATAGGGTTTGTAAATGTTATTATGAAACAATTCAGTTTTCATAGGAACGTTTATATGAAGAGGGGTCCAAAAAGATTATCTCAGCGAACCAAATTTTTAATATCAATTTAAAATATCAAACTACTATTACTCAGCGAGTTCTGTCCACAAATTCTTTTAAACTTTTCAAACTAAGCCGTTACTAGACGTAGTGGGGAAAAAGTGCACCGTTTCGAATCATTTTCAAGAACGTTCCTAGGCCAAAATATGCCGGTGCCCTAAATTCCATCGAAACATCACATTGAGCACAAAAATACATGGGGAGATATCGGATGGACAGACGGAGAGAAAAGCTTGAATCTATTCAGAAAATGATTTTTAACTGATCGGTATAATAAAAGGTGGGTCCATTTTAAGCTCTTCCGGATTTTATGGACGTTCGCAAAAAACAAAAAGGTATAATTTTCAGTGCTTCATGATGAAAATTATATCGTAATAGTAATTAAATATAATTTACTTGGGCCAAATTTTGACCATTTCGGCCTATTTCTTGACTCCTACCCTAATAATAATTAGCACGAAAATTGACACTTTGTAGAGCAGAAAAGTCTAACTTTTAATATGTGATGAAAATTGACCCATAATAGTAATTTCATACAAAAATGAACCTGCAAAATGTGGGCCATGTGTGTCTATTTTTGGCTCCTGCCCTGCGTAAGGGTTAAACTTGTACTACATTAGGTTGAGTTTTGGCCCCGCTTCCCCATAAATATACACTTGAAAAATATGCCTCAACTATAATGTTCTGACTTGTTTCTCATACAGCGTCTTTTCAAACTAAGGTATTTCATGGGGAGTGGTAGGACCACTTTGGTCCGATTTGAACCATTTTCAATAGAATTTCGCATCCTTGATGCAAAAAATGTCGGTGTATTAAATTTCATCGAAACATTTAAAAAATTTCGATCTGTAAATTGAGCACAAATATACATGGGCAGACATTAGTTGGACAGATAGACGGACAGACAGGCAGAGAATCTTAGATTGATCTACAAAGTGATTCTAAATCGGCTTGTATAGCAGAAGATGAGTCTATTTGAAGCCCTTCTGAGCATTACATACATCCTCACAAACTGAATATACCCTAACATCGTAAGTAGTGGAGAGTACAAATATATCAATGTCGTAAGCGAAATTTGGTGCTGGAAAGAGATTACGAAATTGCGTTTGCAAAAGTTCTTATCTCCGAGAAACTTCATTCTGCTCGACTCGGTGTTGCTTGCTAATGTGTTCTTTAATCGAGTGAAGCCTTTACTCGCCACCTTATATTTTGTGCTTAAAATGCATTTAAATAACTTTCAACGCATGCGAGATGTCGACACAAAATTTCATATAAATTTTTTAAAAAGCTCGTCAAGAATTTCAGAAATTATTTTTGTGAAAATGTGCAAAAGACTGAGTCAAGTTTTCTGCGATAGTTAAAATGGTATCGCAAGGCCTCAAGGCAAGTAACACTTTTTCTCTTGTCAATACTTAACACTCTCGACTCCGAGGAGCAAATATTCAAATCGTGCAATACACGATCACCATATTCATAATATTTCCGTATTGTCTACGGATTATTTGAAGCAAAGAATATTGAAAGAAAAGAAACCAAAATGTTATGGGCATCTTAGTAATATTCAAAAGACCATTTCACTCGGGTAAAACGTCAACAATTATTATGCAAACATATCAAAGATAGGAATAACCGCAAAATTGATAGTTTTTGCCAACCTCCATCTGTCGTTAGATTCACTTACACATCTAAATATATATATACAAATCGTCGCATGAAATTACATATAAACACTATGTACACAATTGTGCACAATTTTCTTTCTATTATGTTGAAGTGTTTAAAACGTTACGTTGTGTGGTTAAAAAAAAAAAAAAAACCGAATGAAAAAAACCAAAAAGAAAGCAGATTGTCTTTAAAACTGCCACAATGACAATTGACATAAGTGGCATGTGAAACTGCATACAATTGTAATTGTGTGCCGTTCGCTTTGATTCTTTTCGTGAATGGTTCACTTAAATATATGTGCATTTGAACCTTAAATTGCTGGGTTTAATTGTCACCTTTAAAAGATTTTAAAGTGCATTGTCACGCGAAAAACGCAGTGATACGATTCTTTCACTGGCATAAAAAGTTGTCAGAAAAACGCATTAATTCATGGAATTATACCGTCACTTAAATGGACCGAATTAGTGTTATGTGAAAAACATAAAAATTCGGAGAATTTTATCAGCGAGACAAAAAACCAATGAACACTTTAAAATGCTTTAATAGATAAATGTTGGATGTCAGCATAAATGGGAGGGAGGAAGTGCAAAGCTTTAAAAAAATGAGCTCGAAACCGACAATTGAATTTTAAAATTAGTTGCAAGGTTAAACGCAGCAATTTGGGAAATTATCAACACTCGGAATAATTGTGCAAATAAAGTTTGCAAAAGAAAAAAAGGAATTATTTCTCTGCAAACGAGAGCGTGTAATTGTGTGAAATAGAAAAGTTGTTACAAAAAATTAAATTCGCAAAATAGATTTGCGGGAATATATAGTAGAATTTTGGCGAATTATAACAGCGGTACGTGAAAATTTTTTTTTTGTTTTATTAATTGAAACGGCCGGTATGAGTTAGCCGTACGTACTGACAACTTTTTATATTGTAAGCTTAAATATGAGAAAAGTTGCTGAATTGGTTTTCAAATTATTCCCGTTTACGATTTACGCACTCTTGCACACGTTTGAACCTTTTGTCATACCAGTTTTACCATTAAGTTTGAAACATATTCAAAACGCATCAGCGAATTCTTCTGCCGATGAAAATGGTTGCTTACGCAATACTTTGTTTAAATCTGGAAACAAATAGAAGTCATTGAGTGCCAGAGGGGAACTGTAGCCGATGTGCCGATGATCGACGAACTCGATTGTTTGATTGTTGAAATAGTCGGTTGTTAGAAGTCATCTCTCACACATTTTTGCTCTCGCATTGTCTTGATGAAGAACACTTCGTCGGCCTTTCTTTTTACTTCCAAAGATTTCTATAAGAGGTTATGTACGATTCCGACTTGATCTTTACGTTCCTTCAAAAACACACACCAGTTTTTCGGAAAAAACAGACGACAGACCCTTTGATTCGAGTGTGATAGTAGCGTCAACAACGCTTAGCGTTGCCAAGGCTCAAAATATAACTAGTGTCCGACGTATACTTAACTACAGATTTGAAGAAAAAATGAGTCCTTCGTTAAAAAGAAAAGTTGCGCAAGATTTCACAAACTTGGTTTTGTCACTTGATCTTTTACATATAGAGCAAGTTTTTGGTGAGTCTATGTTTTGTCTTTCTATGACAATTTGCTCATTAACAGCAACGGCAGAGAAACAAGCGTGCCGATGGACGTTGATTAAAATCATATATATTTTTTTAAGATTTTTAATGTATGTTCTTAGAAAGTAGGCAAAAGAAACCAGCATCGAGGGCTGGGGAATGTTACAAATTTTTTATGATGGCTTACCATATGCCATATGAAAAAATTATAGTGAATGATGAATAGATGCCCGATCTCAAATAAATAAAAGAAGAACCTGGTCGACAGACAAAAGTCCTGAAGATATTCATGGGTCGCATGGATGCCTCCAATTAGCTCTCACTTAATAACGTGACCGTAAGACCTAAATGCACATAATTTTAAATACAGTTAACTAAGCTTGCAAATGACTTTATACTGTAGAAAGACAAAGTTTCAGCGGAACACCGACTTCCCTCAAACTTTGCGAAATGAGCACACCCTATACCGAAATTGCTATGAGCAATAAAAAGAATAGTTGTGATGCTCAATCGATTTCGATGGACAAAGGACCGAATCGAATGATTTATAGCACAATATGCAAATTGTAAGCGAGAGGCGGACTTGTTTAACTGAAGACTCGAAGTACAAATAATTCTAGTAAACCGAGACAAGACATGTGATACGGTAACCAGACACTGACTAAGTATTAGAATATAGGTCTGACAGTTGAGCTTGCTGATAAATGGATCATTGTATTCTTTTGCCCAACGTTTCGTACATTCTCTATAAGACTTTGCCGTATTTACATAGGCATTGACATACAACTGAAATCTCAGCTACGGATGAAGTAAAACGCCGAGGTGATTGAAGAACTGAGCGGTGCACATATTGCCATGCGTTAGAAGTAACCCCAGCAAACGGAAGTTCATCATATACATATAATATAAAAAAAGAATATATATATGTATATATATATTTTTCTATATATCTTTATCTATATATATGTATATGTATCTTTTTTTATATTAATCCGCGTCCCACTGCAAACATAGCAAAGTTTAAAGCGCATAGTTTTGTACAAATTAATTAAAAAAAAAAAAGGAAAACATAAATAATATTGATTAAGTATTTTATGTATATTTTTTGTACTATATTTTCTCATCATTTACATATATCCGTTGAAGCAAAAATTAATAATCCAAATATTGTTCGCACTGTTTTTACTTTACGCATCACCGAAGGATGAGGGGTAGGTAATTCGAGCGTTCGATTTAAGCATGTCCGTCCGTCCATCTATGCGTCTGTATAATGCCTGTTGGCCTCTAAATAAAGGTGTACAGGCAAAAATCCACTTCAAATTTGTCAGAAATATGGAAAGATTTTGCACGCGGCTTGTTTGCGAAATTGGACTAAATCGGTCGAAGAACAGGGCTACAACAATGTGTAAGGACTGCTAAGTGAGAACACCTGTGTTTTTCAAAAGGAATAAAAAAATGGTGTTGTAATTATTACTCACACACTACAATAGACAAATCTACAAAAAAATTGTGAGCGTATATTCTATGAGCGAAGATGTGGCGCAGGTACAAAAACCCCAACAAATCGGGCATGCCTACTACGGATTTTATAGTGTCATAATTTTTTTTTTTTTTTTTTTTTTTTGTCAAAACCTTTATAACGCACAGAAACAAGTTTGAAAAGCCCCGTGAAGTATATGAATTCTTGGCCAATTTCGATATTTGGAATGCACCTAAGCATGCGCGTCTCTTCGTCTATCCATCTATCCGTCTCCGTAGTTGGGTAGAAATTGTGGTAAAAATTCTCCTCTATCAAGTTGAGTATGAAAATCTAGTTTTTGCTTTTTTTCTTGATCGATAAAAAAGATTCGGTCTTCTTCTTGTCTTTTCATCTGTCTATCTGTCTGTTTAGACAACTTTGTAGGATTTGTGGTAAACATTCTCCCGTTGGTGAAAAAGACGGTAACGCTAGAATATGGAAGTGACCTAAACTTTTCAAAGGACGTGCCCAAAATGATCACACGTCTCTCTAAGACAAAAAGATTTATTTTGTATACAGAAAAAATGGGCCGCGCCCACTCCACATACTATAGAGCATAAAAATGTAGTTTTTTTTTTCTTTTTTTTTTGTTATTTTTTGGAAAACGATGATGGGCATAAAAGATTCGGTCAGGACCGAATAAAATTTTCTTACTTTATTTATGTATTTTTTTATTTTCTAACTCTGACAGCATAAGCAGCATAAATATTGATTATCAAAAGATTCCAGTTTAATCAAACTTGAATTTTCTGTCGATATGTTTAAAATATAAACGAGACAAATTTTTTCAATTTCAATAGTTTGGAATATGTATTCCATGAATATGTTTGCAATTGCTCAGTGTTTATTGATATTTTATTTAAATTTTTTCTGCAAGTTTGTATTTGCATATTCGGTTAAATGCAGCGGAAAATATAAATTGGTTTACATGAACGAGCAAAATGAATTAATATTTTATAAAAAATGAATAATTTTTTTCAAACGTTGAATTATATAACTTGACTACACTTAATCAGATACATAACCACTAACACAAACGTATGGGGATTCACTTATTTGCAAGAAGTATTCACTTTCTGATTATGCATATGCAGAAATATGTATGAATTAATTTATTTAAAAGAAGTTATTTTCTCAACTGCACTCGAGTTTTTGCTTCAAATGCTTGCCTGAAAGTCTATGTCAACGATGTTCTATTAACAAAAAAGGGGAATAAAACATTCATTGAAGGCTGTGACACGGCCAACTCGCATCAACAGACAGTGAAGTTCACAACCCGTCCTCCTACCGTCAACATATTATTTTACTTCACATTTTAAATATGAAACACAGTTCGTCTGCACAAATCACTTTAATTTTCCCTATTCGCGAACACACTTTTAGCAAAAAGTCGACTAACGTATTCGACAAGCCATTCTTTCTCTTATAAAATTCTAAAATGCCATAAAGAGGAGAGCGATTGTTACTGATTACCATAATTGCAATTTCGAAAAGCATATTGAACGTGATTCTGAAAACGAATCGTAAGAAGTTCTTATATAACCGGACTGACAGTTCAACCATCTTGTTTTAAGTGAAGCTTATTTTGAAAAACAAAGAATTTTAATAGCTCTTAATGGCTCCCGTTACCTATTTAACAGAGAAGCGGGCAGCATGGCACACCATTTAACCACGCTACACCACTTCGATTAATATAGTTATTTATATAACGACTTTTCAAGACAAAACGTTTCGCGAGAAACGGCTGAAAAAACGGTCCGACACAAACAACTTCGCACCAAGTTAGAAATTGCAACATATGAATACACCAATACATGAAGAAACAGCGGAGGGACAAACAGACAAGTGTAAATCAATTCACAAAGTAACTGAAATGATCGGCTTTGTCTAGTTGAAGTTTCTCTGTTTCTTATAGGCATGTGCGCAAACTTAACGTACCTTTGTATTGCTAGGGGTGTAACGCAACTACATTTTGTTATCATATTACTTTTTTTTATAAATTATAATTCTTGTCTTTCAATAGTTGTTAGAGAAAATGCGCATAACTTCACTTCACAGATGAAATCACTGTAAATTAAAAAAAAATAAATAAATTGGCATAGACTTTCCAGGGCGTGTGAAAAAAATGCATTACTTGAAAGAAGCCTTTCCTTGGAAATTTCCAGCTTTTTCTCAAGACCCTGCGAAAAGAGCACTTACGTCAGATGAATGATTGCTTGGAAGTTACAGTCTAATCTCTCACCCGCTGATTTCCAACTTTCCCACTATCCTAAAAAATATTGACAGAAAGAATTTATGCTTATTTAAAAGCGGAAAAATAGTAAAACGGGCGATTCTACGTTTCACAGGCGCAACAAGACAAGCACTTTCGAGCACCAAATCGTCGCGGAAAGAGGACGAGAAGCAATATTCGAACATAGAAGGACTGTTGTAGGACACAAAACTTACTAAAATATTTTTATAAGAAAATTTCTATTATAACAAAAAAAAGCATTCCTATAACACATTCGAAAGCTTTAAAAGCGTTTTCTTTTTGAAATTTTTTTTACTGTTTCGATAAAATAACAAATCACTTAAAAAATTCGTATGATGAAGTACAGACATTGCCACTATGAACTGTATGGCAACAACCTTCAAGCGAAACGCTTGAAAACTTCGCAGCATTCCGACCACCACTTTATAAATTACGGTTGATTTTGTGATGCTACGTTTGTTTTTGTAAAACAATGACAAAATCTGAACTGCGTGTTTAGCATCCCAGCAAAATAATTCTCGAAAATTGAATTTTTTCATTCAAACACTCACTCGCTGATGACACAATCAATACGGCTATAAAAATGTACGCGATTGATTAGCTAAATTTCTCTTTTAAACACAAATTCGGACTAGTTTCATGTACGCCCACAGAGCGCTTTAAGTTGAGGTTGCTGCGCGAAATGCCGGTGTTGGCGTTTAATAATATTTTTGAAAAATGTGTTTATTTGTTATTACTTAAGTACAGGCTCTCTCTCTCTCTCTCTCTTTAAATCATATTATTCTATTGTCTTTCCTTCCATTTACAGAAAAATTGTCCAAAAAATCTCTTATGCCATTTGTGACACAAGGTTATATGAAGTTTGTGCGGATGTAAGCAACACAGAAAACGGTTTGAAATAGACTCAACTTTTATTATACCGATCGATTCAGAATCAATTTTTGAATGAATGTAAGGTTGTTTGTCCGCCCGTCCATCCGTCCATCTGTCCATCTTGTTTTCTTGTATGTAGCTTAAAGCTTATTATTTTCGAGAAACTTTAAAGCAATTTGAAAGCGATGTGTTTTCGCACAGGGAAGAAAGAAGGCCGGGTCGGGCCACTTTTACGATCATGTTCCATGTAACATCTTAATTTGGAAAGCCCTCATACGAACGACGGTATTAAGCGGAATGGTATTATATATTTAGTGGTCAGCCGTGTCCCCCTGTAGAATATTTATTTGTTTCAATTCTGTCACAGTGACGCCAAGCATTAAGAAGTATAAGCTGTTTTTTTAATCTGGTATCTCTGCAGAAAATGACATTTTAAGAGTAAGTTGGCAGGATAGAATATTTTCATACAAGAATAGAATGAGAATTTTATTTACGCTCATTTAGGTCAAGTCTATGGTTGTCGTTACTAATACATTTTTGAATTTCACATGAAGGCAGTAAAAATGAAAAATTTAGCATTAAATTTATTTTAAAATCATAATAAATGCACTTAATTGTATCCAATTCGTTATATAAGCTGATGAAAGATTAAAAAACAACTTTGTAAGCTCGGTGACAGATGCTGCTAAATATTGTCAAGATTATGTTCAGCAAGTTAATTGTATCCTCCGGCATGAGTGTAAAAAGAGGGAAGAAAAAATACCGTAACGATTGAATTAAAAGATATGCAAGAAATTTCCAAATAATTCAATTTGCAAAAGCATTTTAATGCAATTTTTCCCTTCCAATCATATATATTTTCTTCATGTTACTATAAATATTCGATTTCTGTTGTTATTTCTGTGTATCTTTTTTTTTTGTACTTTTTCTCACGTCGGTAAAATTTTCATAAATAATTGGCATCAAGTGTCAATGGCGTCAGTTGTTAGTGTCTAATGCTACTGACATTTACAATACTATTACACATTTGCATACGTGACGTATGAGTAACATGTAATTGAATTGAAAATTATATACAATTTTTCTGCTTTCTCACCAACTGAGACGTTAACTAGAATCGAGAAAAACGCACACACCCCTACAACACATGCACACATGCACATAAATTTAAAAAAGTATTATTGTATATATATATATATATATCTTCGAAAATACGAGATATATCCCGTAGAACGTAGAACGAGCTTTCAAGCGACTATATAGCTGAACAAATATATGCAAAGAAAAAAAAAACTTTAGCTAACAATTACTTTGAATGTGTGTGTGTAGAAGAAAGTACATTTAAGCACAAATAGATACAATATTTTATTTAAAAAACATTTTTGTTAAAACAAATATTTGTCTAAAAACATTTTTCATCACATTTTTCATACATATAGATATATCTATCTGTTGATAAGTATAGCAATGATTTCTTATTTTAAAATTGATCTTAAACTTTTATGCTTCTCTCCCCCAGAATTTTATTTTCTTTCAAACCATTACATGGTGTTGAACTTGTTTTTTTAATTTTTATCAATTTATGTTTATTTTTTATTTTTCTATGCATAAAAAACATTGCGAATATTGAATTTGCAAAATAAATGGATTTTGTAATAATACTTGGGTCGAAAACATGCATTGCGCACACGACCAGAACTAACCGATGGACAACAAACAGAGCAGATGCATTTGCGAAAGCAATCCTATATCTTATGTATTATTTATTTATGAAGTGAATACACACACATATATGCATGTGTTCAGTGGTCCATTAACTGTCTATAAGGAGATTATTTAAAACATCTTTTTCAAAATTTTTTTGCTTGCGCCTAACATACGAAATTGAAAATTTATGGAAAATAAAAAAAAAATATAAAAAAATTGCTTTATGATGAAACTACAATTTTCAAAATATACGTTAAAAGCTTAAACACAACTATTGTTAAAAAGTCTCTGCAAGCACTCAAATATGTTAGGTGATCTAAAATATGTTAAGCCTCATAATACGACGAAAATGTAAATACGATTTGAATGAATAAAAGAAAAACTTAATAATCTTTCGAATGGTGATTTTACAAATGCATACAGTTTCCTAAACACAATTCTTACAAAAATTCAATACCCGGGATGCAGGGAGCAATACATCTCTGAAGCTTTATCCAAGCTAAAGACACGTTTCTTAAAAATGAGACTAAAATTTTAGACTGAATTTGCGTATAAAAGTCCATGTACACTACTTAACAGCGTAAATATCTCTTAGATCGAAGGGAAGGGCAAGAAGCCTTAAGCTTTTCTTGAATTATGTATGCAAGTTTTTCCGTTTATCACGGTTTATAAATACCAAAGCCAATCAACAGCTAGACAGACGTACATAGGATTAGTTGCATTCCAAATTTAAAAATAATCTATGCTTTATGGGATTTTTAAAGATTGTTTCCCTGGGTTACAAAGGTTGTGAGAGAAAAATTCAATTTGGATGCGCCTTAATCTTACGTAGGCCTAGTCCGTTTTTTAAATTTTCATAAAAATACCATGTCATGGCGCCCAGAATGTACGTTTAATTTTCTATAGATTTATTTGCTGTAATTTGTGAGTAATAAGCAAAGAACTACTCTTTGTCCACGTTGAACAGCAGAGATATCCTTGGCTTATGTGCTGCTATGGACGTGTCCTTCGATGGATTTGGCCCCGTTTTCATTACCAACCTGCTTGCAAGATTTTCCACATTTCAAGGCGATCAGGGCCTCAGCTAATAATAATAATAATTGCGCAACCGATATTACATAGACGGACAGTCGGACAGACGGACATCCTTAAATCACCTCACAATTTGAAACTGATTAGGAAAATGTATTAAAGTTTTGGCTTCCTTGAAGATGTCGCAAACGCTTTAACAAAATATGTGTATTCCCATCGTTTGGTGCCGGGTATAAAAGAGATCGACATCCACAATCCTATTAGCGTAGCATCGAAAGCGTGTAAAGAATTCGTCGGAAAAGTGATTCAAGCTTATTTTTAAACCGAATCGAGAGCTAATAGAAATTTTTTTAAATGTTCACGCTGTACTTTGTGAAATCTTTTAGGTCGACATAGTTGTGATCAAATTGGACGTACCTCAAAAAAGACCTAGAGAAAAACAATTAGATTAAGAAAAAATTTCATATTATTTAGCTGCAATAATTTACTGTGGCTTTTAAACTAAAAGAGCTCTCAAGAGCACGCGTCATAACCTGACAAGATCTAGAGCTGCTCAAATACACAAACTGAAAAATTGAACTCCACAAAACCAGATCGCTATTCTTCATAGCAAATGGTACCAAGGCCATCAATATGTTGCATTAAATTAAGAGCTAATTTGCTAAGGGCAGCATTTGCCGTCCTTACAACACGAGAATGATATTGAAAAACACGCTGCAGAAAAAGCTCCAACATGGGGTAAGAGGGACCGGATTACGTATGCGGCTAGCAATAATGGGCGTAATATATGATATATTTTAAATTTCATATAAAACAAAAAAAGGAGAAAGTGAACCAGCAAAATTTGAAAACAACACAATAGATATTTTAAACGTAGACGACATTTAATCAATAAACTCGTGAAAAAAATTATGATATAATGGAAGCATATATCTGCTGTCAAGCTTTCAATAGAACTGCATACAAGAGGAAAAACAAAAGAAAAACTGAACTCTATACAAATATGTACATCTCTAACTAAATGTGTTGGAAAATTTATGGGTCACTGAGTATTTTGAGAAAGTAACCAACCAACCAACTATGCCATTAAATAAGACAGCAGGCAGGAAAAAGAGCCCAATAGCGTTACATTCATCATTAGTTAACAATTGATGAACACTCCAGATATAATAGATATAAGCTTTATGTATATTTTTATTGTCCTGGGCACTGTAAACTTTACACACTTAAGTGAACTGTAAACGAATATTGGATTATTTTTGTGTGTAGCGATAGTATAATTTTTCAGCATGAAATTGAATTTGGATAATAATATATTGCGATTTCTTCAAAAGGAAAAGAAACATCAGAAGCATATAAGAGCGATTAAGGAGAGCTATATCCATTTTAAGTCCGAACTTTGATATCCACCTCAAAATTGTAAACGCATTTACGTAACATTTATAATATGTAACGCAAAGCTCGTCCAGACCATTTAAAGTATGAACTTATGTTCTAGTTTTTATATCAATGGATATCAAAGGATCAATGGATTGAACAGACAAATAAGGTAGCCGAAGAATATATAGACGGACATAACTAAATCGACTTAGATTCTAAGTCGCTGGTCAAGAATATTTGTTAAGTTTCTGGTATATATTCGTAGGTGCTACGAAACTACAGTCCAGTCAGAAGAAGTTATATTTAAAGGAGAATTTATGCCGTACTAGTTTCATTTTTTCACAGAACATGCTTTGCCCACAGTGATCTTTCCAATTTTGCTTATATGTTAGCCTATATCAGGTAAAGTACGGCAATTTTCAAAGTACGATAAAAAATTGCTCCGAGCAAATCTTAATATTACCTGCACATCATTGGAAAGACTATTAATTGAGTATTCGCACGGTGCTAGTTTTATTTTTTCACAAGGCATGGTTTGCCCTTGGTTTTGCTAAACAAACTTTCACTTTATGAACCTCATTTATGGCATGGTGTAAAAACGTTGTCCGTTCAAATATTAATTATCTTACATAAAGTCATGTTTTGTTTATAATGTTAACAACTTAACAGAGCTCGGTAAAAAATTTTTGGTTTATGTCTTTGCTGGTTATATTTAAATATAACTTCAGATCCTTCATCATTACGCACCATTCTACCCTCTCCAAGTTCTTTTATTTGATACCCATGTCGTTGGTATTATTAAGAACAACTTAATCGCCGTGTCTACCATATTCGTTTTAAAATGAACCCATTTTTAGGCAGATGATATTCATACTTCTTCATTTGAGGAGTGTCACTGCGGTCTGGTCCATTTTCAATGCCAACTTGCGCGCAGAAATTTCCAATTTTTCTGCCAAATTCGAAGTCGATCATTTTTCATTTTTGCGACCAGAAGAGACACCACACAGAAATACACACGGACAGACATAGCTAAATCAACTCAGAATTTCACGCTAATCAAGAGTATATATGCTTTATAGGGTCTTTGAAGTTTCGTTTTGAGTGCAGTGGTAGGTATTAAAAACTTTTTTTTTTTAATGATTCCTTTTGTGGAATTCTTGCTAAATTTCAAAAATTTTACATAAGTTAGGTAATCCGAGCTTCTGTGTGAAATAGGTGTCATAAAATGAGTAAACACAATGAAATATGTTTAGTTAATTAAGAAGTAATTTTCTTTCTTCTTGCCAAATATCTAAAATATAACCAAATGGATATGTAATAGCTTTCTCAATCAATTATCAACTCTTAGCAGGAAACTATACAACATTTTTTTATTTATTTGACTTCGTATTGCACCTGCATACAAGACCCTTTTGAACCTTTGAATGCTTTCTCTCTAAATAATTTCAATAATTACCACTCTCGCTTCAGTCAAACAAATAGATAAACATATGAATAAATAAATAAGTAAATGCATGCATACCTAAAATAACTCTTCTTTTAACTGAATTCACACAATAGAATTCTCTTCTTAGTAACGAGTATTTAATACTATTTTTCTTTCTATATATATATATATATATACTTTTTCATATAAAACAGCCCAACCATTATGAGTTTTGTATAAAGGCTTTCAATGCAGACTATTCATTACTTTAAGCTGGACCCTTTTGTTTACACACATATATACATACATATATATATTTATATATATATATATATATATATATTTATATATATATATATATATACATATATGTATATATGTATGCGTATATTTATGTTCGTTTATATACGCTTATCACAATATATGTGTTGATGTTAGTTTGTATTTGTGTGTAAATATGCTTTTATATAACTGCAGCCAAGCATAATTTGCCACATATTGAAAAGTCTATGAAAAGTTAATTTTCAACAGTTTGTATTTAAGAGGCAATTGACTTTTGTGAAATTCTACAAATATTTTTCAAACACAAATACACTTTGTATACGTCTACGTATGTTTATGGATACATATATATATAGATGCTAGTTATATATTTATATATATAAATATATATATATATATATATATATATATACTATATATGTAAATACATACATATATATATATAAAAAGAAGTAGTGAACTTTAGGTGAAGAGTTCAACATCATCATTATTACCGTTATGCATACATATGTTTTAAACATGAGTCAAATAAATTCTTTCTTATAACAGAACTACACTTGAATGCTCATTGCTACTAACACAGGAAAAATAAAATAAAGCAAAAAAAAAAAAAGAAGAGAAATAGAAGTAAAATATCGAAATTTGTATTCTTCAAATATTTTGTTAAATCCACTAGAATTTGCGAGTGCCTGTGTGTGTTTAAGTGAATGTTACAATATTTTTGTGTAAATTTGCAAAATATTTGCTAGTAAATTTTTATATACAAACACATCTGTTAAGCGCTCGCTTTTAATTGCATTACATTAGCTTTGCATTAAATTGATATAGCAGAGCGTATGGATAGTGCACATCCGTTTAACACACATATACAAACAGTGTTAGTTTTATATTTATTATATAAATATTTTTTTTTTTTTGCTTAAAGTACTTAAATTTTTATATTGAGTTTTAAGGAAGTGAAAAGCTCCTCAAAAATGAGAGAACAAAAAAGCAAAAAAAAAAAAAAAAATGCCAAGGAAGAGAATTTTATTCGGGTTCTTCTTCAGTTACATACTGTTTTCTCAGTTTGCTAGGAGAAATTTCTTTTGAAAGTTTATTTCACTTTCCGACTAATTAAAGGCGCGTTTGTAAGCGAAAGAAATTCATTTATTTCCAAGACGAGTTTAGAAAATGTATATGGGCCAACTTTGAACTTTTTATCTTTCACATTCTTTCACATATCGCAACTAAGCGAATAGATGCACTTGATTATAAGCTTTCGGAATCTACAACTGTTCAACAATATATTCGTGTAGTCTATTATAGGAACCCTAACCGTTATTGCATATTGAATGTTACCAACGTGATAAAGAAACTAATGTATCATCGTATTTTTGTAAAAAGAAAACTTGCTTTTCTTTCTTTCTTTTTCCATGCAAAGAAAAAGATTTATTTATTTATAATCTCTTGAGATCATAACTTTTGCATTCATAATAATTTTTTTTCTCTTTTTGTGAAAACCTTATAGTCTTCTTCTTCTTCTTCTTTTTCTTTTCCTTAAATTAAAAGCCAAAGAGCAATGAAAAAAATAAAGAAAAAAAACGAATATATATACAATATATAAATGCAACGAAGGTGTCATAATGTGTAAGCAAATGCTCTCACACACACACACACACATATATATATGCAGCCGGAATTCTATTTGTTTGCTTTCCTTTCTTTTTTTTTTATTTTTTTCTTTCAAAGTATAGTTTTGCTTACACTGCATATATTCACACTATCTGCTCTTTGCACTTTTTTCCACTATTATTACATTTTCCTTTTAAAATGCTGCATAAAATTCGCTTCAGCTGCTACGTAATTCATCATTAAAATGCATTTAGAATTGCTAGTGGCGTATAAATATATACGCGTTAATGTGTGTGTGTGCGTGTCTGTACAGAATAAAAACTTTGTGTATTTGGTTCAGCTAAGGACAAATCTTGGATACGCATCAATAAAAAAAAATTGCACAAAATATATATCAGCTAAGTTCAATTTGATTCTTGAGTTTTGAATGGAAACATTGTGCGAAATACTTTTTTTTTTTTTTTTTTATTTAATTTGGAACAGATACCCATGGCATGTCCGATATTCGTATAAATTGGTTACGGGCAGAAATTAGTGAAGAGAAAGGGTATGAGATAGGGAAAGTGCTGACCATAGCTCAGTGAGTGTCTAACCAATCGATGCCAACGTGTTATGCCTTCACTGACTGAGCACTCACCATAACTACGACCAAAGTAAGCTTCATCGCAATTGTTACTCGGGGTTCTTAGCTACTAGGCTACCACTACTACTCATGCAGATAAATGCGAATGAACAGGACCTACGGACTAATAGAAAAAAATAATTAAAACTCTGTCTCGTCATAATAGAACATTTGTTAGGATTATGGAAGCAGGAAGCATTGCTTTCGATTCGATTGTGAAATTTATTTTCTTCGAAATATCAGTGAATACTTTTGGGCGTTGAAAATTAAATTGGAAACCTAACATACTTTTGGTGGTTGGATACACCAGATTTATACGATATAATAGTTGACAATCTTTTTTATACGTTTCATTTAGTTTCTTTTTTCAGCTGAAGTTTAGAACGTCTCACGTAATTTAAGCTGGCAGCCTTACAAACTTTAATAACTTTGGTTTCAAATTTCTCGCTTAATCGCTAAAATTTGAAGAATTAATTACGAATTACAGATGCATCTGAAAAATTTGTTCCGGCTGCAGCGGTTTTTCAAACTTTAGTTATATCCTGGCCCGTACTTGGAAGACTTCCCAAGAAACAGATATTTTTCGGCTATAAAGTATAAAGAGTTCAAAAAAAAAAAAACTGTTTTATTTGAGATGTGCTGATATCGAAAGCTAACCTCGAGGTGAACACGTCGTCTTTACTTTCTGCTAATAATAGTGTCTTTTGCGACCGCAAGTTTACCTCCTCCTCTGGCCTTATTATCTTAATTTAATTAGTGCAAATTGAAAAGCAATATGCACTAAAATTAAACCACAACGAGTCAACAACGAGACTTTCAAATTTTCTATTTATTTAAGAGGGCAAAAGTAAGTTTACCGAAATTAGTTTGTCTAACATAATATCAGATATAAGAAAACTTCTTTAGAGAGCTGTCACTGGAAATTTCGATGTCGCAGATGAATTTCCCTCAATGCATTCTCGACCAACCAATCACCGAAAGGCGGGTGATATCTTATCAAAGAGGAATCGCAGAAAGCCAACACATAACAACCGCCACGAAACGTGTAAAAAAATTTAAAGCCGTCCACGTAAGGCTGGATACGCAAAGAACATATCGCCTTCCTGCATGAACTGCCAACGAAACATTGGATTGATCGAATTTTATCGAATTGCTACTGCAGCGAAACGAAATCGACCGATTTTTGGGTCCGAATGTGGGTTAAATACTAGACAGTCGTTCAAGAAAGATCTTGACCGAAGAAAGGTGAGCCCACGACAAGAGTATCCAACGCCAATATTGACGTCCGATAAAATAACGGTTTGTGAGCGGAAGGAGCGAAAATCGTACATTATGAGTTTTTAGGACTTAGTCAGACAATTACTTGTACTGGTAAAAACCGGTCATAATTGAACAATAGAAAGTTTGTTGAATTCGATGATGGCATCGCCAGACCCCATACTTAGAATATTGTCACGTCTGGCTTTCATTAGATTTTGCTGTCCGCTTAACTCTTTAAATAATAACGGTGTGATGTTACCTTTGAATATAAATAGCAAAGATTCAAACCGAAATTTGTTTACGAGCTCTGTTAAGCCGTTAACAGAATTCTGTTAAACGAAGTCACGGAGAGATTTATTTCAAAATAGAACAAAGCAAAGTTTGAAAGGTTACTCTGGGCAAACCACGCCTTATAAAAAAATGAAATTAGTATGGCGGGAATCCTCTATTAATAACCTTTCCAACGGTGTGCAGGTTTAATTAAGTTTTGCTCGGAGAATTTTTTTATGAGACTTTGAAAGTTATTTTACTTAACACAGGCCAACATGGAAGCGAAGTTTGAAAGGTCAGTAACGGCAAACCATGTGCTGTTCAAAAATTGATTTTATATACCACATGTAGTTCACATTAGATAAAAATTATAAATAAAAATTCATATCTGGTTTTTCTCTTTTAAGAGCATTGGTATCTGCTTCTCACTGCCACTTTTCCAAAAGATCGTTTTTTACGCATTCTCGGTTTCGCCCAGTCTGTCCCTCAATTCCTTAAAAAACATATTATATCAACTTACATAGAAGAAGAAGAAGAAGAAGAAGAAGAAAAACGATCTAATTTTGTAAGAGCAATAAATGCCCCTGTTTACGGACAAATCCACGGATGAGTACAATGCCATGAGCAACGAGAGGGAAACATTTCGAAAGTCTCAGCATTGATTATGAGCATTGTTTTTACAACAATCTATGTTATGAAAAGCAATTTTCAAAAACCCACAAAAAATTTCCCGGAAATTACTTTCATGATATTTTTATTTTACTTTCATGATATTTTTATACCCATTGCCGAAGGATGAGGGGTTTATTAATTTTGTTAAACCGTTTGCAACGCCCAAAAGGAACCATAAGAGACCACACAAAGTAAATATATTCTTGGTCAACAGCACATTCTAAATCGATTTAACGTGCCCGTCTGTCCTTCCGTCCGCTGTAAGCATTCTCCTAGCCGCCGAAGCAGAGCTATCGACTTCAAATTTAGCAGAGACATTGGAAGTTCTTGCATGGAGGTTGGTACTGAAAATGGGCCAAATGGCTTGTAGGGCACGTTCACAGCACCACGTGCAATAAACCTGAGAATAATTTTTAATATTTAAAATGCGCAGAAACAAGCTTCAAAAACGCCATAAAGTATATAAATTCTTGACCAGTTTCAAATTTGAATGCACCTAAACATGTCCGTCTGTTAGTCTATCCATCTGTCCGTCTGCGCAAATGTGTAGTATCTGTGATAAAGATTCTACCGTAGCTTAAACTTTTCCACTTACAGGGCTAGAACGCACGCACATCTACGCGAAAAAAACTATTAGTTTGTAAGTAGAAAAAATCAGTAATCTTTCAAACTTTGATTATAAATATTAGCCTATATTATGTTAAGTACGCTCAATTTTAAAGTCCTCTAAAAAGTTTCTCCGAGCAAAACCTAATACAATCTGCACGTCGTTGGAAAGAGTATTAATAGAGGATTCACGATGTGCTAGCTTTACTCTTTCACAGGACATGATTTGTCCGCAGTAGGTGAACAAACTTGTGTGAACATTTTTTCGTTTCAAATATTAGTTAATTTACATGAAAACGTGTTTTATTTATAATATTTTGTAAAAAAATTTTTTTTGTAAAAAAAGTTTAATTTAACTGCATTTTGACTTAAGTCCCTTCGAGACTTCGTTTAACAGAATTGTGTTAACGGCTTAACAGAGCGCTGTAAAAAATTTTGCTTTGGGTCTTTGCTAGTTATACTTAAGTATAACTTAATACCTTTTTAAATAATGCAGCACAGTGTGCAAAGAAGGCCCAGTGAAAGTAACTCGAGATTTAATATTTTGGCCCAGAAATACTAGAAGTTGTAAAACGAAAGCGTAATGGTTCGAAGGGACGGAGGGAAGGGAAGGAGGGAAGATCATCAAGTAAAACTTATTTTGAATATAGGAAAAATTGAAAAAAAAAATCTCCATTTTTTTTCCGGTACTTATTATAACAATTTTCCTAAACTTTTCAAATGTAATAATCAATCAACGTCGAGTTAACGAACACGAGCAGATGAAAATGACATTTAATTTAAAAGGTTGTAAAAACTCATGAGAAGAACCCAAAGAAATGCAAAAATAAACTAAATGAAATAATAAGCTTCAGCATCTTTCACTTGAGCATGCAAGAATTTTTATTATCGTAATGCAAATAAATTATATATAACCTACTTACAGAATTTTGTTACATTTGCAAAAAAAATAAAAAAAAAAATAAATAAAAAAAATAAAAAAAAATTGGGAAGATAGCGAATAATTTGTGGATTATTAAGTAAAATTTTCCACAATATTCTCTGCAGCCAACGACACGCGGCGTCAAATTGCACGAAAAGCTATTACCTTAACACTTTGGCGCCTTTAAGCGAGGAGTTTGGCATTTCATTTCCTTAATTCCCAAAATAAATAAATGTATGTTTTATTTTTGCGAAATGTTTTGTAGAAGCGTGAAAAGAAAATATTACCCTTCAGAGTGATTAACGGCTTGCCTATCAGTTAATCAATCCTGGTGGCAATGAAATGCAAAATACAAAAGCGTTGATCTATGAAAAACTCCTCAGTACAAATGCAAATAAATGTAAATAATGCATAAACCGGCTTTTTCGGAAGAAAACATAAAAGAAAAGAAATAAAACATTGTAACTGGATGTGAGACCGATCTATAGATACTCAACACCACTTTGCCTAATACATCATTAACTCGTCTTCGTCGTAATATAACAAAAATTATACTTTATTTTCATGTAAAGGTATTCGTTTTATGAAAACCTTCTTGTTGGAGGATGGGTACATAACGTCAACTGACGTGATCCAAATTTAATTTTCTTTTCAATTTCGATTTCATTCTAACTACAACTACAACTAAACTTTGTCGCCATATAACGACTTATTTTTCATGATTAAAGTCTCGAAATATTGGATTGTGTATGATGGGCTCTAACAAATAGGTCTATGAGATGCAAATATGTTATGATTAATTTCTATGCAAAATTGCGAGTATGAACCAATTCTCGTCATAAAATGTTGAAATTTTGTAAAAGGGCTGCTGAACTATAGCTAGGATCGCTTATACGAAATCGTGTTAGAAGAATAGATTCACGTGGTTTAAATATGATCCTTGACTTCATTTTGATGCCTACTATTGTTGGACAAATTTTCATCATAAAATATTAAAAATTAGATCTTTTTGACGTAAGATGCGTTATTGTCCATGGCATGCATGATACAGAGCTACGTGATCACAATTCGTTAGGCTTCTACAATAGTCTACTATTATCGATTAATTTTGATCACGAGATGTTTAAAATTAAATCTTCTTCTCAAATGAAAGTTCACTTTTCGTAGGGACCGTTAGGTACGAGGACATTCTAAATCTTGGATTTCCAAAATCCAAATCAAATTTTTCACGCCCATTTATTATGCCGAACTGCTATTACTCAGCCAAAAAGGGGGTTATATGGAGGGTGGTCAAAAAAGTGATCCGATTCAGTCTATTTTCAATAGGGTTCGCCTATGGAACAAATGTCGTCAAATTATATGAAGCCTATATAGGCTGAACACAAAAACACATGGACAATACTCATACAGACAAACAAGATTGGACCGTTTCGGAAAACGATTCTGAATAACATCGGCTCGCGTGCGCCCTTCTGCACGTTATCCACCTCCGCACAATCTTACTAAGGCCTATACTACAATTGGTGTGGTGGTCTATAACGACTCTAAGCGCATTTAAATAAAGTAACGAAAATCAGGAACCAAAAACATTATGCCAAATGTGAACTAGAACAAGTTGCAATTTCTCCTGATTCTAATTTTAAGTTTCTATAAACGAGGATTTGTGAGATAGGTGGAGGAACAAGGCGAACAAATATCTTTTTATACTTTTTAGGGTGAGGAGTCTATTCATTTTGTCGAAACGTTTGTAATGTCCAGAAAGAAGCTGCAGAGATGCCACTAACTATATATATGCTTGACCGGTATCAAATTCTGAATAGATTTAAGCGTATCGTCTATCGGTCTATCCATCTGTGCAACGTCTGTTGTAAACTGACCTTAAAAATTAGGCTATCGCCTCCCAACTTTGCAGAAGCTTTGGAAATTCTTGCACGCAGTTTGGTAGAGAAAATGGCCTAAATTGGTCGAAAGACCCGCCTACAGTACTACGAAAACTGAGAACACATCGGTTTTCTGAAGAGGATAAAAAATTGGTTTTTGATGATTACCCATAAAGTACAGGAAAGAAATCTACAAAAATTAGAATGTATTCTATAGGCGATGCTGTAATACCTACATAAAATTAGGAATTTAGTCCACGCCTACTGAATATTATAGTGTATTAAAATTTAACTTGTTTTTCAATATCTTTATAACGCGCACAAGCAAATTTCAAAATTTCCGCAAAGTATATAAATTCTTGGGCAAACTCAAATTCGAAACTCATGTGCGCCTGCTCGACTATCCATCTGCCCGTCTGCCCAAATGTATGATATCTTTTGAAAGGACACGCTTGCAACGGAAACTGTGAATATCTGAATACCTTTCTTTGTTCGTTACTTAAAAGGTATAATAAATCAAATGCACGGTGGAAGTATCTACTTTTATGCTACAAAAGAAAAACCAGCCATGCCTACGCAATATCCAACAGTATGAAAATTTAATTATTTTCCGTTACTAAGTTTCTTTTAAAGCAACACTAACAAGTATAAAAGCCACGACAAAATCCAATTCTCTTATATACATATATATATATATATATCCCATATATAAATGTCATTTATATATTTATATATATATATATATATATATATTTACAACCATTTTCAAACTTTCACTAAAGCGATCTTCAGGCACTTTTCGGCTAACCGATAACCGGCTAAATAATAAGTCAAAGAGTGTTTATTCTTTATCGCCTTTCGTTTTTAATGTAATTTGTGATTCAACCGATTTTTAAATTTATTTAATTCATCTCTCAGAGTGAGACCTTCATGGTCTTTGACTGTTACAACTCCATAATTTGAAAAAAAATAAATAAATAAACGCCCAAAACTTAACAGTTTTATGGCTATGTGAGCCAATAGAAGGCGCAGAAGTCGACGTGCGGTGAATACAGTGGATCCCTCATTAATACGCAAAATAATTTGTTCAGTTTGATTCTTGCAAGAACATCTGCATAAGCTGTAAAATAATTTTTAAGAAAAGTTTTATCTATGGGAATAGTCGAACAGGCAAAGGATCGCGGCTAACATCTCAAGGGCGATAGAATTTTCAATACAGGCGAGCATATGATTTTAGTAGTTATCCGGCAGCCTTTAAATCCAAACTTTGTAAACTTATTTACAAAATGCATAGGCAATCAATAAAATAAAAGGAAAAATTTCATTCCGAACTTTGTTTGTTACCGTTACTCAAAATTACAAAGATAGGCTCCAATCTCGTCTGCGATTGCAAATACACTCGATTTTGTTTTTTTTTTTCGGGACAGTGCAGATATTCCTAAGAAAGTCTTATTTGAACATTTTTTACTTTTTCAAAGCGTACCTCTTACGATGGTTGCTTTTACTATAACTAAATGGCAGTCTTCGCAAATCCAACAGTAGGCGTAAGCCATCATATCAAAGCCGTTGCTGTGCTTAAGCATCCTAAACATCGACTGTCATTAAGGGTTAGCTGCAACTGTTATTAAAGTAGACTATTGTTCTTTACCAAGGGCCTGTGGAAGAGCACTGCAGTTCGTTAGCACGCTCTACAAATAATTAACAATTTTCTTCTTCCTTCCGTCCGTTTTTAAATAAATATTCAATGCCTGCACGGATTTTCAGGCTTACAATTTTGATTCTTTTTTTTTTTTTTTTTTTTTTTTTGTGAAGCGCGCTCAACGCTACGCACTACTTTACTAAACTGTTTGAAAGAAACCATTGATTTGGAATTTATGTTTTATTCAAAAAAGAGATGAAACCATAATCGTACAATACAATGTTTTCTCTCCTATTAACAACAATTGCATGCGATATTATATTTAACACAGAACCATGGGAATTTTTTAATAAGCATTATTTATGTCGGTATGTCCGTCCGCACGTTGCATTTAGAATATCCGGGATGGGGTGAACAAAATTACTATTTGGTATGCACTTCACTTCGGCCAAGGATTATCTCGGACAATGAGTGCAGTTTGGGAAACAAGAATACATAAATATATTATCATTGTTTATAAATGACAAACTGTAGCAAATGTCGATAAAAAATTTCAATCTGGCACCGAAACGTCTCTGATCGGATAGCAGACGCGTCCATAGTTGACAAAAACCTGTTGAGTTTATTGAGAGAGTAGGTACAGGTAAACCAAACCGCAGGAAAATAACCGCAAAAAAAAGTGCAAATAAGAAAATTATATTCCGTCGTGACCGAATCTTTTGTAGTCATTACCGCCATTCTAAGAAAGACTAAAAAAGGAAAAGAATTAAATTTTCATGCTCTATAGATATGAAGCGGGCGCGACTGATATATTTTACTTGCAGAGCAGAGACGGAAATTTATGTAGTGTTTACGTTGTACTTTATGTGGAATAAGCAAAAAACACGGAAACCACAGTTATTCACAGTTGTTGCTACACAGACGTATAGGCATTGTTAAGCGTTGTGTTTGAAAACTTTTGCAAGTTTACTTTTGCAAGTTTGTTCGCCATATTTTCGTTTTTGCGAGTGGAGTAATATTTACCACACATACTCGACAGATGGACAGATGGACGGACGGACATGCTTAGATGCGTTCCGGATATGAAGGAAATCAAGACTTAGTGGGATGTCTGAAGGTGCGTTGCAAACGTTTCGACAAAACAAGTAAGAACATTATAGTCGGGCAACGCCGACTATTAGATACCCTACACCGCTTTACCTATTCAGTTATTCGCTTGTTTTGATAAAAAATGCTCTAAAATGTACACATTATTTGCACGCAAAGCGACAATTGTCATAAAAGCCCGCATATTTGAATGTTAGATTTTCCGGCCATATAAAAATTTGCGTTCGTGATAGCGTCTATATACGCTAGAGTCAAAAAAAAAAAAATAGATTTATGTGATCCAAATGCAACACTGTTAACTTTTGCGCTGAAACGCTAGCGTGGATCAATTCTCATCATAAAGTATTAAAAATTAAAACTTTTTCCGAAGAACTTACTACTCATGGGACATCTTATCTGGAGTGCGGTCAAGATATAGACCCATGTGGTTCTAAGTTTTTTATTTAATTACTATCATAAACGCATTTTCATCACAAAAAAATTAACAATTCGGCTTTTTTGGCATATAAGGGTTTAGGTTTCGTGCGAATCCTTATATGCGGTGGTATGCAAAAAATATACCTACGTAGTCCAAATTCGCCATAAGGCAGATTTCTTTGTCAATTTGCTGTAATGATTTAATTTTCACTATGAAATATTGGAAAGTCGACCCCATTTACCATATAAAGCTTCCACTTCTGTAAGAACGGTTATAGGAGAGCGGGCTCAAGGAACTGCCCCAGCCAGTTCCACGTTTTCACACCAATTTGGAATGCCGAAATACTACTACTTAGTCACTTTTGCGGAGAAATTTTGAAAATTGCAACTTTTCTCCATATAGGGACTTTTCAGAATAGGGCGTAATATCGGGAGTGGGCGAAAAAGTGGACCGATCCGCACCATTCAAAACGCGTCACTGTGCGAACTTTCATCAAAATATCTCAAGAATTGCAACCTGTAGCTTGAACAGATGTTTGCATGGACAGACATGAGACGGATAGAGAGGTTTAAATCAATTCAGATTGTGATTCTGAGTCGATCCGTACAATAAAAGTTCGGTCTATCTGAAGCCCTTCTGCGTGTTACATACGTCCGCACTAACATAGTATACTCTATAGCATAGATGTACCATAGAATGTAATGAACATACCGCTAATTCTTCGGTATATAGAAGTATTCAGAAACTGCATAAGTGGATATAAAAAAGATTTTTCATGACATGTTAAAGAAAAAAGCTATTTTATTATATGGGAAGGGACCACATAAACAAAGTCGCACCTGCAAAAATAATTGAAGGTGTTGAAGATCACTCTCTCTCTCTCTTTCTCTATATATATATATCTGTATACAAACGCATACCCCGCGTAAAAAGGTTTCACAAAGCATATCGCACAAAAACCAAAAAATCGCATAAAACCAAACGCAAATCTTTTGTTCAATTCATTAACATTTTTGGTGCTGAAACTAAGCTGCTAAAGCGGTAAATAAGTGAAGAGCAAAAGTCTTTCTTATCCATTTATTTCAAAAATCTATAAATTCGCGAAACGCAGCAGAAATACACAGCAGCGTTGTCTCATAATTGCGCTTTAATTGCATACTTTGAGAAATCCTATTTACCACAAACCACTAAACACGATCCAGCTGATGGCGATTTTGCTCGGAGCACACAAAATGTTATTAAAAGAAACACATCACTTGATGTGTAATGCATTCTTCACTATGGCAATTGCGGAAACAAGAACAGCAGATATAATAATAACAACATTGTGGCGAGGGAACTATAAAAATGTACAACGAAAGAAAGATTAGTTGCCATTGACAAATGACAAATGCACAAAGTTAATGCAATGGTGGAGTTGGTTGCCAAGAGCAAAATAGCAGTTGCCTGCATGCACCCACACATTTCAATGTTCACACATACATATGTGCATGTCACATCTGAATGCTTATGATAAGTAAGAATGTGAAATTGGCGTAAGGGAGAAAAAGTAAGCAAAAGCATTGTAGATGGGCAAGGTCGGCAATTAAACGCACTACGCACTACACCAAGTCGCGTAATAATGTCTCGATGAGTTTTGTGATAGAAAATTAAAAATTTGGCTTTGTCTCCATGTAAAAGGCATACCATGTAAATCGCTGTGAACTGATGTCGCCTAAGTTGAGCAAAAATTTTGATTATTTTTCAAAAATCTTATTATTTGTCAAGTTCTTCCGTCACAAACTATTAATGATTGGGCTTTGATGGCATATGAAAATTTAATGGTCATGTGAGTCCTTATATGTGCAGTGGGCAAGAAGGAATAGAGTTACGAGATCTAAATTTGGCGCAGTTCATTTTTTATATCAAATTATTATTACGAAACAAATGAAATATTAAAAATTTTATTGCAGACATTCTTGGCATATGAAAGCTAACTCCTCGTAGGAAGAATTGTATGGCAGGAAATTGAAAACTTTGCCTTCTTCGATTCAACTTTTTTAAACTGGTGCGCGCTATATGGAGAGATGGCATAAAAGTGATCCAATCCCATGCAATGCAATTCGTTCATAGGGCAAACAAAACATGCCAGTTTACCAAGAGTTTCGTCAGAATATCTTAAAAATCTCGTGCAGCTCGTGGCGTCCATTAACAGATAGAGGAACGAGTGAACACACAAGCCTAATACAAGCTCGGAATCATTTTTGATTGGCTTAAATCGATGTCATAAGAAATGATTCTATCTTGCGTCCTTTTCTACGTGTTACACACAACACGAACAAAGATAATATTGCATTGGATGTAGGGATGTAGGGTCTATGAAAACAAAAAAAAGAAAGAAAAAAAAAAACAATAACGCAATACAATAGAAAATATCACAATACGCATAAAGAAATGCCATTCAAATCATTCTAGAAACTCGATATGTGTGCAGGAATGTCATACAGGTTCAGGTAAACAATAATGCAATAATTCATGTTGTTCTGTTGTTGTAAAATATAATGAATATATTTTCCATGGAAATTGTTTGTGTTTTTTTTGTTTTTTCAACAATAAGGAAATAGTGCGATGAGATGCGCATATAGAGATATACACATATAGAGATATGCATACGATATGTCTCAGGACATTTATGCGGACGTGCACATGTTTTGATATTTTGTTCAATTTTCCATGATAAATTATAAGCACCTACAAGTCTCATGTGAAATGCGTATATATATGTATGCACATGAATGGTAAATGGAATGCACGTTCTTAGTTATTATGATGTATCAACTTTTGCATTATAACTACGTACGGTAAGCTTTGATATTGACTGAGCAGTGTTGAATGAGAATGTTGGAACGTATTCGAGATAAGAAGCAGAAAACAGATAACAGATAACAGATAATATTGTGTACAGCATTTGACAATGTATGTCAATGTTTTTCATCATCGTAGCATACACGTAGTACACGTAGTTGAAGTGAATTATTTAAGTGGAAAAAAAAAAATTACTAGACAGACACACACATGATGGTTTTTAGAACAAAACATAGAAAATATTTCTATACTACTGACCAAATTCTAAATGATTACGTAAAATGATTAAAATCTGTAAGATAAAGAAACAGAAGAAATTATATAAAGCCCTTCTGCCCACCCTACCACATCCCCATTCCGTCACTTTGATCTCCTTATGACACCGTATTCAAAAGAGACTTTTATGAAAATTAAAAATTCATAAGATTTTGTGATTAAAGCAAACAATAACAAGAACAAGCCAATAGTAGCAGCAAAAATCTTTAGGATTCAGGTAAAGGAAAATATATTTAAAGAAAAAAATATATGTAAGAAAAGAAAATATAAAAATCGTTCAGGCGTAACCAATTAGAAGAGAGAAAATATTTCAAACAGCTTTTCAAGAATCTGTTTTTCTTTTTATTTTGCCTCATCTTGCAAATTAAGAGAAGCTGCAAAAAAAAAAAAAAAAAAAATCAAAACACAAGCTTTCCTCTTTCCTTAGGTTTTGTTTATTCAGTTCTACTATTCCTTTTTTAGTATTATATATATATATATATATATATATATATATATATATTTTTTT
>KK502411.1:326977-344937 GCA_000688735.1 Glossina austeni | reverse complement strand
TATATATATATGTATATAAATGTTTGCAAAAATTGTGGTCACTTGTCACTTGAAAAAGGCGTTTGTAGTGGAAAATTGGTACAATCTATATATTAATCAAAATAGTTTCCCTCGTTTTTTATAACATTTTACAATATTTTTGGCAACATGTCATAATGTCAACCCAGGTCAACCATTAACTATCCGACAACACTTCGTCTAATACTTCGTCGTTCCGGTATTTCCGTAACATTACGACCAGAATTATATATTATTTCCATGCGAAGGCAAGTACAAGAGCCCAAAACATAGATGTTTGCAAAAATTTTGATCAGTCTTTCACTTGTGGAAAATTGGTACACACACACAATATATGTCAATCAATAGAGTTTCCATTATTTTTTATAACATTTTACAATATTTTTGGCGACGTGGCGATATGATGTCGAAAGAACTTTTATTGGTTAGGCGGCGATTCACACAACGAACCATTTTCGAACTTCTTCAAATTTGCGGACCCGCGTTCCACCCAAGCCATGCTGCATGGCCCTGAACAAACGATGATCAGCAGGTGTTATGTCTGATAAGTACGCCGGATATGGCAGACCTTTCCATCCATTCGAGTTGCAACAGTGCATCTTGGGTATATCGTGCAACAAGTGGCCAAAACATGGGGACTTTCAGTCAATTCGTGTCATCGCTTTTAAGCCGTTAAACCCAAACCGAACGTTGGGATATGATGGAGCAGCATCTCCATAAGCTTCTAACTGTATTTGATTGGCTTCGGCAATAGATTTCTTCAAATAAAAAACTAAAGTAATGAGTTTGGAAGAAGAAGAATTTTGAGCGCTACATGAATAGCGTCGACGTAAGCTGAATAAATCAATAACATTAAATGGAAAACTGTTATTTTATGTACGGGAATGTCAAAACCATCGAATTCGACCATTGTCTACACTGGTATTTCCCATTTCTTTATTATTTTTAGCTTTTAGTAGAAGTTGCTGATCAAACTTTTTCCAAACACCAAATATATTCATATATATATATATATATATATACATGTATATTGTTTGTATATTGTATATGTATATGTATATGTATATGTATATGTATATGTATGTATATGTATATTGTATATGTATATGTATATGTATATATATATAAATATATTCATAAATATATAAATATATTTTTATATATATATATATATATATATATAAATATATAAATCTGTATATATATCTGTATATATAGATTAACGAAAACGACATGACGAAGTTTGACAGCAGTTGTTTATATTTATGTTCTTGCTTTCACATTTTTTTTTGAACACTACACGCACACACTTGCCTCAAACTTAAATCTTGAAGAAACAGTTGTACAATTCTGTTTCCCTGCATTGCATTGCATAAGCGAAAGATTAAAACGTAAGATTGTTTCTTACTCGGCTCATTGCCGGGACGCCAGTCAAATTCTTACACGGTGTCAATGATGATTCATAAAATTTCAATCCTATAATTTTTATCCTTCCAAAAAAAAAAAAAAAAAAAAAAAAAAAAAACTCCTCAAGGTAAGCGAGACAACAAAGCCAAAGCACCAATCAAGACTAAATCAGAAAATACAAAAGAACATGTTGGAAAAACGTTAAGCATTCATCACTTAAATTTTTACGGGCACTTGAATGGCGTAAGGCACTCATTCACAGTTCATGAGTTTTCCGGCAATCTAACATATTTTTTATTGCTTCCTTTGCTTCACGTCAAAGAGTCTTCATTTTAACTTGACATGACTGTTGCCAAAATTTATGTGTTTTTTTTTTTTTTTTTTTTTTACCATCAGACCATAGTATAAGCAGCACAGAGATATCTCAACTTAAATTACTTAAATATTGATCTGTCAATCTTAGCCTTATGTATAATCGTAATTTTCTTTCTAAGATATATATCTAATAACCTTACAAGTATAATTGAAAATTTATTAAAAAAAAAACAAAAAAAAAAGGTTTAATTATATGCACCACAGTTCGTTGATGGATCCAAAAGGCTGAAACTTGAAAGAAAAAAAAAAAAAAATTCTAACATTTTTAATAACAGATCATAAAGTTTTACTTCCAGCAAGCAGTCGTTTTCGGCAGGCAAAGAGAAATAGAACTAATTTCAAATTCCGAAAAACTAAAACAAAAAAAAAAAGGAAGTAAGGAAAGGGAACCAATTAACTCGAAAGAGGATATAAGGAAACATAATACATTACTTGTTATAAATCATCCAGAATATATATATATATATATCTATTCATATATATATATATATGTGTATGCGCATGCATGTATGTATGTATGTTTATGTATATGTGTACTAGCGTATATAAAAAATGCATGTATATTTTTTAAAATTCCTATTTCTTAAGACACATTGCCAAACTGTAGATGCTTGATTTCTTATTTGATGTCTCATCCATATCTGTGCGCACTCCAACTAAAGTAATGTACTTTTTTTTGTATTTCTATGTCACCAGCATCGACGGCAACACCGGCAGCAACAATAATACCACCAAGAACTGTATGTATATTTGTAGTTAAACTACGGAATTGTAATCTTTTACACAATGTATATATATATATTATATATATATATATATATATATATATTTATGGATATTGTTATTATTCTAGCTTTCCCTCAATTCTCCCAAATTAAGCAAAACATATTTAATGGATCATTCCCGGTACTTTTCGTATATAAGAGAATTTAAAAAATGATGAAAAAAATGCGTTCTAATAAAGTATTATCTGCCAACCAGGACGTTTTCTATCGCTCGGTTATAGTAAAGCAAGCATTTCGGATACTTTGAAAAGCGTACACCTTCTTAAATTAATTTGAATGACTCTTTGACGTCTAATCTGACTAGAATGAGACACTTGTGGTTCATTTGAAATTTGAGTTTAAATTTTTTATTCATTATTTCATATTACATTAGCAAAAATAAAATTTTTTTTTTCTACTTTGCTTTAAATGAACGATTAAAACTAAAGAAAACGTATTTGTGAAGTTGGAGCTAGTCATGATAATCCTTTTGACAAAATGTATACTATGGGACCTCGGGGTGCTTGACACTCGCACGGTCAGCAAGACGAGTGTCAATTTTATATATTTCTTGGACAGGAAAAACCCTATCGAGAAGAAAGTTTGGAACAGAGATGCGTTGAATCGTAACCGCAAAATTACATTTAATAATATCTTTACGACCTATGAAAATTTATGCAGAACTTACATCGAGATATATAGGTTTTCTCATTTTTTCAAAGTTTTCTTTCTATATATTATTAGACACCACAATATTTATTTATGTTTATGCATAAATTATTTGGATACATAAGTGAATTTAATATGTGAACGAGAACATGAACATTTTAATTATTTCCATGATTCTCATAAGTGAGTAAAGGGAACATCATGATATGGTTCGTTGTAAAAACGTGACGTATGATTAAATAACAGTAAAATTTCAGAAACTAGTATAGAAAATCAGGAACATAATCGACAACTTTAACTTTAACAGAAATTGTAGCGTACTCTTGGTTGTTTTATTAGGAAAAATATAGCAAAGCATACCTTTAGGTGTTATAAAACAAAAAAATCGGCGTACTATTGGATTGAATGGAATGGGAAAGCGAAATACTTATTACTCGATCCACTTGACACGACCTTTTATGTCGAATGTATTCTGTCCCTCATGTCACAGTATCAAACACCAGATTGTTCTAGACATGTTTGTCACTCGGTCCGTCATTTAATTGGTGAGGTAAACTCTCCACGGTACTCCTTGGTAAATATAGGCCGCTCGCCCTTAGTGCAATATATACAACCGGTCTTTTTGGATTTTTGGGCCACAACGCCTAATACAACGCAATAGACAGACATTCATTCAAAACAAAAGCCAAAAATCAGCCACGCCCATGCCAATTTCATGGAATGCGAAAATTTAGTTTTATCGGTTTTGTCTTTACATCTTTTTTAATATGAAAGTAGCGGGTATAAAACCTGGGGTCGCAGCTGAATATAATTGTCTTACTAGTTTTTTTTTGCAATAATTTATTTCTAGCGCAAAGAATTGAAGGTAATAAGAGAGTTTATTCAAAATGACAAAAAGAACGCGAGCAACAGTTAAAACCAGCAACCGATAACAGAAGTCACGTAAAGTCACGTACATACGGTTATGTTAACATAGACCGATCATTAAATAGCAAGAAAAGTGAAGGCAGCAAAAGAGGAGCGAGCAAAATGCAGATGAAAATTGACATAGAGTGTGCATAGAGTGTGCTTTATGGAGTTAGGTAAGTTTACACTTTCTAGAACGTAAGTTGCCCGCCGGACTTACTATATATGTAAATAAAATTTGTTTTTCAATTGAAATAATATGAGAAGTAAAAGCTAACGTCTAGTTAAAGATGGATGGACTTTTATGTAAAACGTATTTAGATGTAGAGAAGAGAGACAAGGCAGGTAAAATATCAAGCTAAGTAAGTAAGTGTGCATTAGCAAAGCTTTTCGACTTTTCATTAAACGAATACAAGATACGATTAATTTTATTTTCTTAAATGTCAATTTAATTTAATGTTTTGTCAATATTTACTGTGGTCTCGCTTTATAACCTAAATATAAGCAAAAACACATTAGTAATTTCCCTTAATATGCCATAAGTATGCATTTACGAGCGGCAAATGTATGAGCAAATAAACATACAAACAGGCATACAAACGAACAAACAAATAAGCAAGCCATACATAAAATAGTTTATATTAGGAACACTAATGGCAAATGGGTAAATTCTTAAGTTCCTCGTATTTGCTTAAATAATAAATTATATATCAGCTAGTTTATGGTGCGGTTAAAATATCACTAAGTGTGTAAATGTGAAATGCGATACTAAGGCAAATATTTGCATTTAATTATGAAATTGATATATAATCAATGCTTGTCACGACAACAATTAGATATATATATATATATATATATATACATATATATATACATATATATATATATATATATATACATATATATATACATATATATATATATATATATATATATTGAAAATTTATTTAATTTAGTTAAATCAATAGTACGCTACACAAAAGTTTAAGCGGTCACAAGCAAATACACTTTCAACATTTACTTATACATAATATGTACAAGACTTACTCTCAACATAGATACTTACATGCATCTCGAAAGGAAAACATAATACCATCGCAACTTCACTTTAAAGAAGATACGAATCACTTTTTTACATTTTCGTAATCTACAAAAGTGAACTATGTCACTATTTGTTTTGATGTACAATGTGCGTCGCATATGTAACTATATTATAATGTAACCCTTCGTTTAAACACCTATTTTGTATACCCTACACAAGTTGTGTATAAGTGGATACGTGGATAAGTCCACCGTTTCTCATACAGAGGAAATGATTCTGAGTCGATCTAAGTTTGTCTGACCGTTTGTCCGTCTAATATCTGTATGCTTGTATTCAACTTATAGGACGCAATCTTCAGAAGGTTTGGATGAAATTTGGTACAGCAAAGTGTTTCTGCGCAACGACAATCGCTACGCAAAATAGTTCAGATCGATTCACTTTGCCGATCATTTCCCAAATAACGCCTTATTTTGAAAAGTCATTATACGGTAAAAATTTCCATTTTCAAAATTGTTCGACAACACTCGCTGAGAAATAGTATTCTCACCCTCTAAATTTATATGAAAAATTTGGCCCAGCTGAGGCATATAGCTATTCCTACGAAATCTGAATCTTTATCAGGCAAACGGATTCAATTTTTAATACTTCATGGTGAAAATCGATTCATAATAACAACTTGACAACGAAATCAACCTTGTCGAATTCGAAACACGTAGGTGTATTTTTTGGGATAGCAGCGCATATAAGGAATCTCAGGAAATGTAAGCCTTTATATGGCAAAATGCCTACTGATCAGAATTTATTCATGATAGTTATTAGACATAAAAATTAAGTCGGCCGAATTTGAGCCATATGGGTTAATTTCTCGGACCACACTCCACATACGATTTCTCATGATTTAATTTTTAATATTTTACTAAAAAAAAAAAAATTGACAATAAGGCATTCGGATCACATATTTTTTGATACTAATATATGTAGGGGCTTTCATGGAACGTAAATTCTTATAAGGAAAAAGTTCTAATTTTCAATTTTTTTATGATGGAAGGATGGATAAGTTTTTCAAATTGGGATCACGCCATGTGCATGTTCCAATATGCGGGCTTTCATAAAAAGTATGCCCATGCACTGGGTGAAGTAGGGTAGGGTATCCAATGGTCTAATTGTTGTATTTGTTTATTATTATTACCGGTAGTTTTATATTTTTCGAGCTGATACATCTTGCATCTTGCAGCTGCAAACGTGAAACTGTAAGAATCCTTAATGACCAACACACTTTAACCTGCTTTGACCTCATAAAAAATATAACTATATATATATATATATATAATAGTCTGGGAGACCGTTAGATAAAAGCCCTGAAGATACAAAACGCTGATTGTGTGCGTTTTTTTTTGCCAACCAAATGAATTGCACGTAGATAAAATTGATGCAATCATAAAATGTATGCAATATTTTGTCAACATGATTTTCCTTTAACAACATCCTGAATGTAGGCTATAAATAATTGAGCAAAGAAAGAGAATGGAAAATCGTGCTGTAAAAATGCAAACTTGCCACTGTATGAGGGCTTGAAAATTTAAATTAAAATTTGCTTTTTTTATTTTTAAGATTTATTGCAAAATATTTAAATAAATTTCAATTCCAATGGAAATTAAGTTCAATTTCAAATCAAGTAAAAGCCTGAGAAGAAAAAGTTATTACGAAATTTAACTGATAAAAAACATTTCGAAAGAATGCATGTCTAGACAGTTGCAAACGGGAAAAAATAAAAGAACAGAGGAAACAAATTCTTTGAAAGAAGATAAAATGGTCAAACAACAAATCATGTTTGCCCGCGACGCACATAAGCAACAGAAAAGAAATGAAAAAGGCAAACACACAACATTAAAGAGACGGCAGTTTTTTTGCAAAAATAATACATTACGCTTACATCATATATGGGTAACAAAAGTCCGACAGCAATGATGCAGTTATTGGCCATAAATCAAGAACGTAAGAAAAAGAATGCTTTATGAAAACATTTACGTATTACTATCGCATTTTGCACACGCACACAAAGACAATATTTTAAAAAACAGTATATAGGAAATTAAACATCATCATAGTATATCGTCTTTGACACCGATGGGAGGGGGGTAATGCAGAAATTATTTATTAAAAACAAATCCTTTGAGGAAAAGATTTATACTCAAGAGCTCTCCTGGACGTTAATTGCTACCGATAATTATTTACTATAGACTGAGCCGTTTCGAGCTAAGCTTACACTCGAAATGATTGATTTCGAGTTTCAAAATATACGTTTGGTGTGAACAGGCGACGAAGCTAACTAACACTAAAACTACTCTGAAATGTAGATAGTTATGCATATATATGCATATGCGGTCTCGTAAATGTAAGCACGATGGTGGTCACAAAATGTTATAAGTGACAGAGGGTGAAACAAGAAAATAATATTTGTAATGGTTCGACTTGAATGTGAAAACATTAAGAAGACGGTGAAAGAGCTTTGCAAGTAAATTGTCCCGAAAGGTCGTACCTAGCAGTAAAGATTCACCGTCACTCTTGCCCAGATGTTCCTAAGTACACGCAACGTACCGTTGCCCTTGCAAGCAATGCCGGCGGAGAAGGGAATAACGTGACTACACAAGAATCAAGCAATGTATCGAGTAGAAAACTCTGCGGAAACCTGCGCGATCAGATTGTGGAATTGTTTTGTTTAGTGATAAAAAACCCCAACGCTTTCACTCAAAAACTTGAATTGTGAACGATAATTGTAAGCAACAAAATTTAGAAACATAAAACTACCTTCAGCTAAATGACTTTCCTGTTAATAGACGAATGTCTCGCATTTTACCAATTCGAACTCACTTGGAAAGCAATCACGTCCACAAAAATGGAATGTTTATTGTGGTGGTCAGAAAATTCCAATCAAGTGTGAAATCAAATGCGATGGACTATCGCGACAAATCACGAGAAAATTGCAAAAAAAAAAAAAAAACCCAGTGCCTCTCTTGCCTGTGGTTTCAACAAGGCGATACAACAGCCCCATAGCCAGCAAAATAGTTTAATCATTAAAAGGACATTTTTAATACGCCTTTAATGAAAAACCTTCTGAGTTATGTAAACTAAGAAATAAGTTGAAATTTAAAGCGTCTTTCGAAAATATTAATGCTTTCTCGTTACGACTATGAAGAGCTTATACTTTGTATTGAATTATTGAGAATAAATTTTCAACTGGAATAAAAAGCAAATGAAGAAAAAAAGAAAAAATATTAAGACAAACATTACATATAAGGCAGTGGATATTTGCGATAAAAAAAAAAGGATAAATGCTTTCTGGTCATTCACATGCACGACCTTGTTAGTTGATGTCGCACATAAAATCACAATTCCAAAGTGTATCTCTATACTTTCAACACCGAAAACTTCGATTGAATGCACCCTTAGCACGGTTATCGTATTGTTACTAAATGTTACAAGCAATGACTTATACGGCTTTATTTGAAGGAAGTATTGAAACTCGAAAAGCTCTCTCTTTGATCAAATTTTAAAGAACTTTAACAAAACAAATAAACTTTCAGTTTGCTTCGGTGTGTTCACAAAATCTATTAGAAGTAATTGGGATTGATTTTCTTAATTCACGCTGCCACAAATATCGAGCAAAGTGAAGCGGAAAGCAAAATAAGAAAATAACAAAGGGAATTATAAAATTTGGCAGATGGACTATTTACGTTGATATTTGGAATTGAATAGAGTAGGCTTACTATAGCTTTAATCAAAAGCGCATTTCTGATGAAGCTTAGCGTCACACCTAGCATGGCTAAAGGAACTATTGTAAGCTATGATATATAACAACAAGAACAACAACAACAACAACAACAACAACAACAACAACAACAACAACAACAATAAAAATAATAATAAGAATAATAATAATAGAAATTTGTCCGTTCCACATTCCGTGCATTGGCCTGACATAGTAATAAAGATAACAAAGCTTATAATTTTTTAGATTTATTCCATTTAATTTTATTGCCAACCAATCGACCAAACATTAAGACGTTATTTCTATTTACAACCTATTCGCTTATACAACGAACTCAATAGAATCACCAATTATGTGTACGTCGTTATGTTATTTGTAAAAATGTGTCACTCTAGCGTCTAGCGTCATTACAATTGAAGAGTAGAAGAGAATCTATATGCAAAGACGTGTTGGTGATGATAAAATTAATGCAGTAAGTATTGGATTTTGTTTACCTGTTCAACCATTTATAAACGGGACCACGTGCATACTATACTTAATGGAATTCTCCGTTGATGGTTTTGAAAGATTGATGTGACTATGCAAAGATATCTTGATACTGTCTATAATAATAAAATGCATTCAACGATTAAATCGATATTTGAAATTGCACTTAAAAAAGCTTTCATTACCTAAAACACAAAAAACGAGTAAAAACATTATTACGGGCCACGACACACCATCAAATATCCTACACCAGCCTGCAGTTAATCATATAACGACTTTTCAAAATAGCTCATTATATGGGAAATGATCGAAAAAGTGATCCGAGCCAAACTATTTTCACTAGCGTTCGTCTGCAAGACAAAACAAATCGGTACAATGGAAGATGGGTCAACCTCAAGTCTTTCTGGACGGTTTCGGAACATCTACACAAACTTAATAAACCCATCTACCGCAAGTGGGGTACGGTATAGAGAAAAGAAACCTGAGGCACACTTTTGAAATTAATGCTCAAAATCTGAAGCTGGTAAAGACTAATTGAACAGATGAGCAGATGCATGAAAAAAAAAAACTTCACTGTTTCTCATTCATATTATAATTATTCATAACTGTAACTCATTCGGTTTGATTCATACTGATTTGTAGTTCGTTCCGTTCGTTGGTATGTGCGACTACTGACTGTTAATTCAATCATTTTAATTTTGGTTTTATTCACCTTTTTTTTGTTTTTTATTTTAATATATAATTTTTGTTGCCAGCGACCACAGATGTCCTGCTCTGCGGTGTGTTCAATTAATTTCGTACGTATTCATATTTACTTGCTCAACAGCCAAAACACTAAACAACAATTTGCGTGTTGTTATTTTAACATGACATTAATGCAGTTGTTGTTCAAGCTTTGCGAGTACGTCGTTATTTATTTTCAAATGAAAATGAAAAACGGATATTAAATTTTAACACCAATTTACACATATCAACCAAACAATTCATATTAACTGAATTGACTGTTTGCATGGCTATGCATATTATGTCTAGGGTTTATATTATTTTCCAAATAATTTCTTCTTACATAAGCATATGCCGAGGTGTATGTGTGCACGCATGTGAAAAATTCTGTTCAGACCCCTTTTGCCCGTTACATCCATTATAGTTAATTGCATTTGTTTTTGTTAAGCTTTCCATTAGTGTTATGCATTCCATTATATTCATTTGTTTCATGCACGTTGTTGTTATTTGTTTATATACATTTCTTCTTTTTTTTTTTTTTTTTCTCTTTTGACTGTATAGATATTGTACATAGCATGCATGCAAATCCTCAAAATACATATAAATATCGTTCTCTTCTGTATTGTTCGGTGTGGGTTCTCTTTTTATAGCTCCATCCTCTCCTAACCCTAACCCGAAATTGTCTTGTTTTTACATGCGACTACGTTTTCCGTTGATTGTACAGCCAAAAAATATGCTAGGTTTTTGTACGTGGTAAACTGTTGCAAAATTTATGCAATTATTCGTCGTACGCATGAAATATGAAAAAAAAAAAACTAAAACCAATACATGAACAATCGTAATAAAGCGCAAATTAAGCTTTTGCTTGGATTACTCGATGTATGTGTGTACGAATTTAACATAGTAGGCAAAATTAAATCAAAACATTTTTAATCTATTTTTTTTTTGTTTTTGTTTTTCTTTTTATTTTCAATAAAATTTATCTACAAATTTGGCATTTTGTCCTTTAGTGCAATTAAAGTTTTATACGACATAATCTTTAATCTTTTCACAAAATTTAAACATTCTCCATAAAATCTTTCCAAGAAGTTTCGCAAGATGAAAGGATTATTACATAAAGGAAATCAACCAACATTAAAATAAATATTTTTTTGATTTTTAAATTAAAAACTCGTCTTTTATTGTATGTGCTTTTTGTAATATCTGGAAATGTGCATCACACATCTGCCATGAAATCGCTTTATGTTTTCATTTTTAAAAAAGATGCTTCTTTTTATCGATTAACAATACATAGCATAGCATAAATATATATGAATAGCAATAGTGTTATAAGTAAGAGCGGAAAAGCTGAAGGAAACGTGTCTTCGGCTCTTAAGGAGATGGCTAAAGCAATTGTCGTTAATGAACCTGCGTCGTTAATGAGCAGAATATATAGTGGGGGCGGACAACTTTTTCAAAACAGGCAACGGGTGACCGAACGGATTCGATAGAAATAAAAGTGCATAATGAACACTTCTGGAATGAATACAAAAAGCGTATGACTAAAATCTCAGTTATTGCATCGTAATTGTAATGAAATTCCTTAGTAGTTGTTTGAGGAACTGCTTTTAAATCTTCGTCTGTGATTCTTGATCTGATTTCGCTCTTTGCACGTTTCATTAAAACAAGTTGCAAGTGTCGCAAAAGTAAGTTGATTCAAGGGACGGATAACAAATATTTTTCGGCACGATTCAGAACATTTTTAAAAATTCCTGCACGTAAAAAAGGATAAAATTCCAGTGTTACTCTTTCGGTAAATTCGGTTGATAGTTTAGGTTTAATAGTAAATTTAATTGGCAGTCGATCAATTCCATCTGAACAGGGAGGGGCTCGTGCATCGTCAACATTCATTAATGAGAGGTTATTCGATACTTTTGAAAATCTTCACAACTTGTAAGAATTTTTTAAACAAATATTTTGTTATCCTCTCATATTTATTATGATCATGTTTTTCAAGTTGTTTTCTTTTTTGTTTTTTGTTTTTTTTCAAACTCGGAAAGTGACGCAACTGTTCCTTTTGAAGTTGTTATGAAAATTGCATATGTTATGTTTGTCGAAAAACGCCTTTTTATATTATATTCTGTAAAAGCTGAAATACAGATCGGATTCTTCAACAACATCCTGTATGATAGTAAATTTATATCTCCAAGTTCAACTATCATTACATATGCGCGACTGCCAGTCAATTTTTCTGCTCTTTGAATCCTATTTCATTGGCTAACAAATAAAACCGAAAAACCGCTTGGACCCAGTTCGCATTTGATAGTTGTGCAGCTGAGCCGCGGCAGCTGAGTTGAGGCAGCATTACCATGTGCAGGCAAATTGAATTATTTGAAATTTTTAGCTTCTCGGGCCAAAGTCGGCCACATCGCGGCCCGGATGCGGCCCGCGAACCAGCGATTACCCATACCTGATACAAAAATTTTTAACTTGATTCATTGACCGGGATGCCCAGTTTATGTTGCACTGTAAGCGTATCGTTTCGTATCGATTTGGCCGATTTTCAATAGAAGCATGCGTGCAAGAGCTTCAAATGCTTCTGCTAGTAAGAAACTGTTTACCACAGCAACAATTAGGGTAGACGTGATTGCTACAAATAGACAGATGGACTGCGATTGTCTTTATTTCTTGTATTGATTAAAAACTAATCGCATTCCAGTAACAGTACGGGTTAGCTTTCTCCCAACGTGGTATTTAAAAAATTAAATATAGTCGCGTCATCGACTTATAAAGAATTTTGTAAAAGCTTCTAACTCAGTGTTGTTAACACACAGGCTCTTCTCATAGGCCGCGGCTCTTCTTCGATTGTTGTTATTGCAAGTATTCAACGGTGATGATTTGGTTAGACTTTAACTATTCATAAACAAATTACGCTCAACTAATTAACTCGTATGACTTAGGGATTACAGCTCTACTTGGGCTTACGCTAGGATTTTTTAAATGACAGTAAACAATTCCAACCAAGACCGAACATGGCGCTTATCAAAACAGACTTAGTCAGAGGAAAACTCCAATCGTCAAAGTTACATTCAATAACTGCAAGCGTATGACTTATTTTCAACTCCCTTTCACTATAAATACAATTGTAGGGGCTCTGAAGCACCTTTCTGGGATTTGCAAACGTTTTGACGAAACATTCGGTGATGGGTATGAAAACTACATATCCGTACTTCATAATGTTGAATGGGCATGGCGGATTTTTGATATTCTTGTAGAGTAACCTTACGGAAATTTGTGATGAATGTGTTGTAGTTTACGAGCGACAAGCAAAAGAACCGGAAACACAAATGTTATCAGTTTTAATTGTATAGACATGTGGGCGCTGTAGGCGTGTCCTTCGACCTGATCGCCCCCCTTTTTAAACTCTTTTGCAAGTTTATAGGCGTTAGGCAGACGGACAAATAGACGAACTAACAGAAAGATAGATAGACCGACGAACAGACGCACATATGTAGGTGCATTCCGAATTTGCTCCGAACTGGCTAAGGATTCATATACTTTATGGAATGTTTGAAGTTGGCTGATATTGAAAAAAAATGAAATATTGATACACCAAAATACTGGGTAGGCGTGGTCAATTTATTCTATTTTTCCACAGATACTACAGCAATACCCACAAAATGAACGCGAAAATTTTCAGAGATTTATCTACCATAGTTTATAAGCAAATTTATATTCCTTTGGAGAAACACGATCAATTTGGTCCATTTGCAATACCAAGCTGCGTGCAAGAATTTCCAATGTTTCCGCCAACCTCGAAGTCGATAGCCTAATTTTTAAGGCCAAGAAAATGTTTACAACGGCCATCACACACAGACGGGAGGGGGTACATGCCTAAATCGATTCAGAATTTGATGCCGATCAAAAATATATACACTTTGTGGGGTCTGTGAAGCGTCCTTCAAAGTTTTTGACAAAACGGAATACACCGCCCGTCCTTCGGTGATAAGTATAAAAAAAAAAAAACAATTCTTACTCTATATGTATAACAACACAATAGCCAGATATTATCGCTTAATCTCCATTTCCAGACGCCTTGGGCTGAAAACTGTAGAATAGTACTCATGAGTTAGGTATGTAGACAAGCACGAGGTGAAAAAGCACGGCTATCTCAACTTACCGAGATGGAGACCTACAATTTTTCCTAATTCTTGGCAATGGAAAATATTAATTGAAGCAAAGTCATTGCTGACAATAGGGTCCGGGACTGAAGATGAACTCAGGGCCATTGACAATTATCAAGTAAAACAAAAGACTAGAGTTATTGATAATACAGACGTTTGCGAAGCGAAATAGAAATTATTGACCTTCGTAAGCGATATGACCAACGAACTTTTAACTGGAATGAATCTGCTATCACCAGTGCACCACTTTGTCCAATATTAATCCATTTTCCTGATAACGCACCAAAAATTGTACGGTATTTTCATGTAAACGCATACACTTTATGCGCGCCGTGTTAATGTAGGGTGACCAAAACATTAATTGCCATAATGCGAATTTTGCAAACTTAATGCATTTTGTTATTTTTCATCTGCATTTGGCATAAGAAACCGCAAAACACATGTAAGTGCTTGCTTTTCATAAGAACTCCTACGTGCACTAGGATCTAAAAAACCGATCAAAATCGATCCAAATTTCGATCCAATTTTAACCATAAAATATTAATAATTCAATTTTTTTGCCAAAGGATTTACTATTGATGAGGACTACTTTATGTGGAGTGGGGTTCAAGAAATCAGTTCTGGTGATCCAAATTTTATACGATTCATTTCGATGTTAACTTACAATTATGACCTATTCCTCACCGCAATTTATTCAAATTTAGATTGTCTTACCATATATGAGCATTCAGTGTTTGTTGGAGCGGTTATATGAGAAGGAATTAAAAATATTACTAAGTCCGATGCAAATTTCTCACATTAAGATTAGAATATCGAAATACTGGTAGTCGAGAGTCTTTGTCGAGAAATTTTGGGAATTCCAAAATTTTTCTCATATCATGACTTTTCAAAATAATCAGCGTTGTATGAGAGGTGGTCCGGTCCGATTCGATGAGGCGTGTCCGTGTGCCCAAACACGTCATTGTGCTAAATTTCATTAAAGTACCTTGAAAATTGCGGCCTGCAGGTTGAGCACAACAGAGTAAGATGGACAGACAGGCTTAGAATCAGTTTCTGAGTCGATCAGTATAACAAATGGTGGGTTTATGTTAAGTCTCTCTGGGTTCAAGATACATGCGCACAAACTCAATATACTCGGTATCACAGATGATGTAGAGTACAAAAAAGCATGACCACCATCAACACTCCGCGTAAAACGACACTCAAAAACAAATATCGCTCGAATTTTTTTTTTTTTTTGATAATGAAATTTATTTAACAAAAAGGATGACAAATACTGTTAGTACTGTGTGGCAATAGAAGCAACGGTCATTATGTCAACAACATTACATTGTAGCACAAGAAAATTTGGGAATATTTAGAAGTACGAACAATTAATTACTTAAACCTAAGTTATTATCACTTGGCAATCAGTATGAGCTAAAATGCAATCGATTCGGGGAATAATAATATATACAATAAATAAATAAAAGTTTGAACAAAGTCTCTGATTAACAACATTAAGAATAAATATTAATTTTAGAAAACAAACTTTGTTTCAATAGTTGCTACTAAACATTGACCGAAGCGCCTTCAATCAATTCGGGAGTAAAGTTATAAAAACTACAAAACTTTTTAATTTGATGTCACACACACACACACAACACCACAAGAGGTTTTGAATTTTGCAATTTCATCTATAAAGCGTAGAATTATTTACTGGAATTTCTTTAATAAATAAAAAATACCTAAAAACCCTGCAACACTTGTGTTACACAAGAGCATATTAAGTCTGTGCAACATGCATGCAGAACTTGAGAAGGACCCAGCTTTTCTTACGCCGATCGTCTCGGAATCGCTTTCTGCATCGGCCTGAGATTGCCTGTCCGTCTTGTCTTCTTTCATTCAATATATACCGCATAACCGCATTGAGTAAAGTGGTAGTGTAGAGTATTTAATGGGACACTGTGCCTTACTATTATGATCTCTTTAATTGTTCTAATTCGGTAAACTTCGTGCATACCGATTCAAACTGCAAACGTTTGCTAATTTTCAAACTAATACGTTGATGGATGCGTAAAGAACTCGAAGTGTTACACACGCGAGAGGTTAAATCTCTAAGACAAATGCTTCATATGTTAATTTTAAAATTAAAGCCAATTATTTTGTATTTTAAATGAAATCGACAATAGGCAAAGAAAAGCTCATACAAAATGTTTAATAGCAACCCCAAGGAATACAATCGTTCTGTTTAAAACAACGTATGCAATATTTATGCTTGTAATACATGCAAAAATTGTGGGCTATGGTCGCGTGGCAGTGCAGGAAGCGCCATAAGTGATATATCGGAAAAGGAGCATTTTTGTGTTCAAGTGCGCGAGCACTTTAACTGTGTAGACGGCCCTATTCATGTATTCTCAATCCAATTTGGCATTTGTTCGTTAACAAACTTTGAGTTCGTAGAGCGATTCAATATTCCGTCCGTATACCATCGAGCACCATTAATCGCCTTAGTGACCGAGTAGGTAAGAATCGCAATAACCGAGTCAGTGCGGTCGAGTTTACTTTGATCATAGCTATGAAGAGTGATCAGTTGGTAAAGGCATAGCACTCACTAATTGAGCGCACAACACTCGGCTACGGACATCATTTCTCAGTCTCTTTCACTTTTCTCAATACTTTCAGACTCTCATCGTATTACAAGAGTAGGGGACATACATTAAGTTATTGGTCGTATTAACAAAACAAAAAAATTTAATTTTGAAATAAAAAAAATCCAGATCAAGTTAAATGAAAATGTCTGCGTTATCACGGCGAACGCTTTGAGTAGACAAGTTGGGACTTTTTACATGAAGCATATCGGTCAATAATTCCCGGGACTGATATTTAAATACCGCTTTGAAAAAAAACAGTAATATTTCTTAAAAAATCCCAACGACTCGTATCAAGTTTTTAATCATTTCCTTACCAGGTATAGCGGTTTATGCGAAGCTGCCTTTCTTATCTTCTTCGAAATGATGGAAAATTTTGAATTTCGTATGTCGATTAAACATTGCATTCTGATAGTAATATCATGGTGGTGTGGTGATTTTAACTAACGTCTTACGGACGCTGATGATGATGACCGAGACCGTTACGCCAGAAAATATTAAAAACGGGACAATTTCATAAGTGTTGTCCTTACCAGGGAGTTTTCCTAATCCACTGAATGAGGCAAATACCTCAAGAAAGTGAATATGCCGTCATCTTTCCGCGCCGACATCGCAATATAAAAAAAGCCTGACGATGTACGAAAAGTGCAAAAAAGACTATATATTGCTTTCTTCTTACCTAGTTCCACGAATTAGTGAGCATTTTTTTTAGGATATAAGCGGAATATTGTCTTTTATAAATTGTATCAATAACGATTTACGGATTATTTTAAAAGGAAATTGGGATGAAAAAATCTCTGCGCAATTAACAGTTAAAAAAAAAAAAAATCCATATACAATAAAGTAAATAAAACAGAAGCTAAATAAATATATAAATTGAGAACAGGAAGAAAAGCGTTCGTATTCTCTGACACTTCTTTGGCATACATTTATTTATTTATATATATAGACATACATATATATATATATATATATATATATATATATATATATATATATATATATATA
>KK502411.1:316735-326877 GCA_000688735.1 Glossina austeni | reverse complement strand
AAATTTGTTTTCATGTGTATGCACAACAACCGGGGAGTTTATATATATATATAGACATATATATATATATATATATATATATATATATATATATATATATATATATATAAACTCCCCGGTTGTTGTGCATACACATGAAAACAAATTTTAAAACAATGACAATCAACAATTCATGCCGGCATGTGGGAGTGAATATTTCATTTATATATATATATATATATATATATATATATAACAACAAAACAGCGAACAATTTAAAACAATAAAAAGAAACAATTCATGCCGGCATGTGGGAGTGAATATTTCATTTATATATATATATATATATATATATATATATACAACAACAACAGCGAACAAATTAAATGTATAAAAAGAGAATGTCAAGTGGAAAAGAGATAGCAATGGCAAAAAGTACTATTCAAAGAAACAAAACCGTATGAAATAAAAAAACAAAAAGCGATAAAATATGAAATATAAAAATTAATGTTACGTATACGTCAGGGAATGAGAAACTGCAAAGTTCACAATGTGAACGAATAAAAAGTATTACAATTTCACACACACTACTCACTTATAGTACGTTAAAGGACGATATAGCAGTTGACACACATTCGTAAACCTATGTAAATTTTCAGTACAAAAAAAAACAAAAAGAAAAAAAAAGTAAACTATCCTTTCTCTTTAGTAGTATATGAAAAAGTGCGTATAAGAAAAAGAAAAACTTAATGAAGACAAACACAAAAAGGCATGCTTTTTAAGCTCGCAACTGCAATGGTTGTCTGCGTGCGTGCTGGTATATGTGTTCGTATTCAATTAAAGACAGGAAGTCACTGAGAATTAAATTGTTTTAACATCCTTCTTTTCTTTTAACTATTTTTTTTTTTTTTTTTTTTTTTTTTTCTATTTATTTTCTTTGCAATAAATTTTCTATCTTGAAGATAAAGTTAGCAAGTAAAGCTTTTTTAATGCAAACACATATGCGGGTAAGTACAGATGCGTATCTAAATTGATTACTCGTATAATCTATTCAAAAAAATAGGGCAACATTCATTTAAACCTATTCTTTTTTTCCCACAATTAAAAACTATTTATGCAGTACCCATCGAACTTTTCTTTATATAATAGTCAAAATTATACTAATAAAAATTTCCGATGATCGGACGACAATCTCTGTGACGTGTTATTAAAGTCAGTTACGGCCGGAGAAGCATCCACGCTATTGTATGCCACGAAATACTCAACCAGCCAGACCAATACGAGAATGGCCGTTATTGCCGTTTCTCGTTTAGAGGGGGAAACAATTATATACCTTAAAAAAAAAAAAATTGTTGATAAAAACAATAGAAACCGTCTAAACACTATAGTGGGTGGCTGCTCATTTTTAAATGCCTACACCACCCTACAGTTATTCATGCAGCGATTTTTAAAAATAATTTTTTATATGCGAAATGGTGGAAAAAGCAGTTCGATCTGATGAAAATGATTCTGAACCGACCGGTAGATAAAGAAGAACGCAATTCGTCAAACTGGCAAATTAATCCGCAACATTCCCTTGCACACGAGCAAAATTTTTCGATCTCCTAGTACTTTGATGTTTTATCCATTTGAGAAATACTACTGATGAGCTCGTTGAGTAGAAATTTTCTTTATGTACATAACAAAATTTCAATTAGCCAAACGGGATAACGTTTGCGTCTGGTGCACTGGGGCACTTTAATTGACTGCAACAAGAATCGAATTTTGTTAGGGAATTTTATAAGTTTTTGAACGTATGATTAAATGATTGGTCGTACAATTTAAAACATGATAATGAAGAAGAAAAAATACTCAGTGATTTTTCCGAAAGCGCAACTAAACTCGAGCGCTTCTAAGTTGGAATTACGCCAGTGCGGAGCGCTTTTGAATCGATCTCACTATTATATTGCAAACATCCACATAATCTTCGGCCTAATTTAAACTGATTAGAGATAAAGTTTACCAAGACGAGGCCCTAAATACCTTGGCAACAGTTAGCAAATATACAATAAAGTCGTGGGGAATAAAACCACATTTACGAATAACTTCACTTAACAGCCGTATTTGGGCGTAGCGGCCGGTTGCAAGCCTTACGAACCGGTGACTGTGTTTTCTGCTCATAATTCTTGTGTCTTTTTATGAAATTTGTTTTTCCGAAGCAATAGTCGCGATTTTGCGATTTTTGTAAAACAACGCTGTTAAGTCATGAAAACCATAACAAATCAAGAAGAAAATATGAATGATGTTGCTCGGAATATGTAAAGAATAACTGACAGCCTCATTAGCATGGTATGCTACGTCTTCATTACATTAAGAAAGGCACTTAGATAAGTTATAAAGAGCAGAAGAGAAAGAATAACGTTGAATACCCATACGGCAATGATATCTAACTTACCTGAATATTTAATGTAACGTCGATGCCGGCGTTCAATTCAATAATTGCAAATTAATATTAAAGTTAGTCCAATAACCAATAACTTGGGTAGTAGGAAGTAAAAATTGAATCTAATAAATAGTGAACAGCTCTTCCATTGTGACCGCCGTTTAAGATAAAATAGCAAATTGAGTAGGATACAAAAAGTACAAAAAAAAAAAAAACGTTAACCTCTCTAGCATCAAAAAGTCGCCATACGACAAATTGAACTGTACTGGGTAGTGGAGTCAAATGCGTAAACTAAGCAACACTTGGCTCGTCTATTGAAAATCAGTAAAAACAATCATTAAATTGTTTGCATCAAACGTTGAAGGAAACAAAAAAAGAAGTCATAATTATCAATATATTGAGACAACCGAACGGGAAGGAAATTTTTTTGAAGTTCTTGAAAGAATATTGAAATTTAACACACTAAGGTAGAGTGATGGCGAAATATCGAAATTGAATGAGTTTTACGAAAAAGTCTTCTTCAAGGATCAATCTTCTATGTTCTAGATTAAGTGAATTGATCAGAGGTAACGGATGATCCTACCCTCACCGCGAGGGACATACAGAAGAAATTGCGTTCAGATTGCTTTAATCGTATCGATATAAAAACGGTAATAGGGAGATTAAATAACAGATGCATGTTCAATCAAATGTCTCGCAAACGACGTGTAGAAACCTTTCGTGAACTAAGAGTCCTTAAAACCTTTTCACTACGTTCTAAGGATGAACCAACTACAGATCTGGCCTTAGACACAACTGATTGCATATGGAAAATAAAAAGTCCATTTACGATCGAAAACTATACCGACCAAAATCATTAAACTATGAAATTTAGTCCAAAGGCTCCGCCTTCAAATTATATTTGAAGGTGACGGCGAACACTCTACTGAAAGGCATTTCCTTTGCTTAAGCCATTCAACTGCCAAAAGTAAATCAGATTCAAGGAGATGAAAACCTTCTGTGGTAGATGTGAATAGAGTAAGTAGAATAAGCAGAGAAAAAGAAGAAGAAGAAGAAGAAGAAGAACTGTCAATATGTTGAAATAGTAGTGTACTAAATATATACTCTTGCTTATTAAACACTTATGACTTTGTTTGTATAAATTGTATGCGATGTTTGAGGAATGAAAGAGCTTAAGATCATCTACGTACAATAGTACACCCAAATAAATGTAGATTTATATTCGGAAGATCATTTATAAATAAGCATATTGTTATATACACACACACAATAAACAAACAAGCATCATGTATGCAAGAAAGTTATGATATAACGGAGAAATCATTATGCAAATAAGATCAAAGAATAAATTTCCAAATTTCAGGATTTGCTTACCCAACAACGAATCTTTCTGCTAAAGGACGTTGGTGATTTTTGTGCTTAACTTGTTTAAAAGCGAAAGAAAAAAACACATTCAAGAGAAGGGGAAAATATATTAAAAGGACTAATGGTCGATTTAGTTGCACTAGTTGAGAATATACCTAGAGTTTACTCTCCGTTAATGCTTTGTTTTTTATGAAATAGAAGGATTTTAAAAATTTAATAAACTTCTTATACAGAATGTATATGTAAAATATTATACAACTGTTGCGCTGAACGTGATTACGTTTCACTAACACTTTAACTATAACAACGTAGAAGAACATTGTCTTGGCATTTAATAGCAAAAACTATTAGATTTATGCATATTTAAGCCATGTCTAGAAAAATGAAGTAAAATGAATACATAATTACATATATATATTACGTAAGCACACCCCAGAGCATCTTACTTGGTCTGTCTATATACTTTAGTTTAACTTGAATTTGTCAAAACGCATTTTGACGTAAAATGAAAGTTCTCATCGACTCTTGGAAAATGCGTTAGCTATGTAATCGTATATAATAGAAACTGTCATACTTAACCTTTCTAGATGGTCCACGTGGATTTCAGATGAACATAAAATTTTTCGCGGACGTACGCACGTATGTCTGCTATATAAGTCTATGTTTACCGACTTCGAAAATGTCAAGATTATGTACATTTTCTTGCATAGACCAAGCGAACGACAGTGAGCAGTATTTTCGCTTAACGATTTTTTATATTGATTCCTAATACGGATTAACGTCGATTTTACAACTTCACTTTCACATTTTGGGAGTGCTTACAAAGATTTGCCTTTTTGGCTTTCATCTACAAGTTTCTTAATAAATATTTATGAGCGGAGTTGACACGCCCATTGTCAAAACTTTTCATTTCATATATAATCAAAAATTTATAAAGCAACTTTCAACTGTCCACCTAACTATACGATGCCAAGTCTGTCGGAAACTGTAACTGTAACCAGACGGCGGGAAGAGGTGACGACTGGATAAACCCGGCCGAAATCCACAGTTGCGGTTTGATTAAAGTTTTGGAGTTTTATATAACTTGTAAAAGGAAGAACGCATCTAGCATACCTATGTATTTTCAAAAAGCATATGATAAACCAGAAAGATTAAAGAGAGAGCAAAAGGAAACATATATTTAATTTAGTTATTTTCTCTCTTCTCTGTGCTTTAGACAACATTAAGCAATTAGGATAACAATTGCACTAATTCGTTAAGCAACTCATTTAAATATTACGAGGAATCATTTCAAGTTCTTTTTCTCTCATTTTTCATCGCTTTGTGTACAACTTCTTGGAAGATTTAAAAAAACGCCGTAGGAAAATATAAGCGCAAAACACTGAATAAATGCAACTCTGCTTTCTATTTAATGATCGTTCACGCAGAAAATGTCAAACTCTTTGTCTTTTTTTTAATTTTGTTGTGTTTGCCTTTCTCTAAATAATCTCTCTCTAGCATTCTGCTTATAAGCAACTCGGTTTTTTATACTCTATAAATAATGATTTCGCAATGAACGCAAACTAAGTGAAAACCTTTCGTTGACTAAGATTTTTCTCGCACAATAAAAGCTAAGATCCTCCTTCGAATAATTTTGCACATTACACCACTTATGATACAAGAGCTCAAAAATCGATGGCTCTCAAGCTCGCTTTAATTCTTTACTCTAAGGGAATTGCGTCTTTTATAAGCAAAATCTCCAATTTATTCTTGCACAGTATTTAGTGGGAAGTTGCAGAGACACAGTCAGCTTGCAGCTCTAATTATTTTAGCGATCAATAACTCGACCATTAATTTGTAATGGAAAGACTATAACATCTTTTTAAGGTGAGTCCTTTGTGATCGTTTCTGCAATTTCGGTATGCAGCCAAATAAATTTTATAATAATGTTGGTAACAGGTGTGTAAATATTAGATTGGAATATCCCTATAGGTGGCCCTAACATGTCCCGTGTGGAGGACATACACGTCTGAGAATGTTGTTGTTTTTCTTTTCTTCCTCACACCTCGGACCCCTGGCAATCATAAGTAGCCGCAATGCAAACACTTATCGCAACGTAAGAGTATATTTTTTAACAATGGAAATGTCGAGTTCTGTGCTGCAACTAATTGGGGATAAAGAGTGGTTCTATTTTGAGAAGCTCAAGCGTAAAAATTCATGGGTGGATCCAGTCATATTTTCTATGTTGTCTACTGCAAGGCCTAATCGCTTTGGCAGAAAGCAAATATTTTGTGTTTGCTGGCGCCAGACAAGTGTGGTGTGTTGTTAGCTACCAAAAAAATTTAATCAATTTGACCGGGTTAGCTGGCCAACAAGCTAGCAAAGTATCAAAATATATTACACAAGGAGCTATACATGAAATCCGTTCATCCATCCATAAAAGGAAGACCGCGTCGCAATGCATTTGAATGATGCAACTGGACAATGCTGGCTCATGCATCTTACTCACCACACTGGAATGGTTATGATTAAACCTGCTTGCATCGACGGGACGCGGCCTGCCTTAGTAACGCTTCACTTCTTGTGAAAACGTGCGATTTTTACAATTTTTTTTTTTTAAATGTCACAATGCGCAAATATCAGCCCAGGGTGAAGAATGTATTAGCTAGCGATGAGCAATGCTTTGAATGAAAACTAAAGAAGAAAAATTCTATACAAAAATTCCGACAATGTACTTAGATATCTATGTAAAGTACAAGTGAATGTCGCGTAATTGATTTGCCGGTAACTGAAAGTTAAAACGATATAACGTTCACACTAATATTTATATCGTTCGAAAATACTTTCAAATTATGCCACTCGTTAAAAGCTATCAGATATAAAATAATTTTTACTCTCTATGTCGAATTCTTTCGAAAAACTAATTATCGCAGAGAAAATCTTACAATTTTATTTATCTTTTTTTCAATTACCATAAACTATGTCTCTCATCAGATTGCTTTAATTTCAATATAGAAAAAGTAGTAAGCATAGCAGCAAAGATTCTAAAATAAAAAATGAACAAAAACCAGAATCTTCTTTGTAAGTAAAATAATCAAAAAAATTAATGCTTACACGAAAGATTTTTAGTTTACAGATTCAGCTACCAACTGTTTGTTGACAATGCTGACATACATTACAAACATAATATATACGAAATATATAATATCACGTTAAATATATATAAATATATATATGTAATATTATATATATAACTGATATCATATACTATAGATTAATATATTTAATATAAAAACATACCAACTTTTAAATTGATTGCAATGCACTTTCAAATTGCGATTCAAAATTAATGTTAGTTTCCTTTTTTTGTTACTGCATGTCGAGAGAGAAAGATCTCCTAATCAAAGAATGAAGCTTTTGTATCGAACTATTTTCAATTAAATGCAAACAAATCAATTGAATGTTATAATAGTCACCGGGCAAACAGTTTATTGTTGTGCCTTTCAGTGGTTACATTATTGAAAAACTTTTTCTTCCATCATTTTCTAGCCAAATAATGATTACTTTATTTTATTTATTGTTTTTTTTTTTTTTTTAAATTTTCATGAAGTTTTGCTTATATTAGAGAAGGAACTAGTAACGAAATAAAAGAAGAAGAAGAAGAAGAAGAAGAAGAGACATCATTGAGCTCAGAATAAATAAGGAAATTGCTTACCGCCCCATCACGAACCTTAGATCATCTAACAACGAAGGATTGACATGTGAAGCTGACGAGTGCTGTCTACTGCCTTTCTTGCGCTACCTTTACGTCATTTTCCTTAATTTTCACTAGCAGACCGCCTCAGATGGAAGGTTCACTTAGTCCGTAGTAAAACTATTTATAATATAATCTTGCGTATTAAACAAGCAAACGTAAGACCGAGGGTCTGATGAAGTTAAGTTAACGGTATCGTTTTCTGTCGGAGATTCGCCGATTTTCGCTTACTGCCATCTCTCATATAGATCTTTGCTGGATAAGTCTAATCTTCCAGTCGATCGACTTGAAATATAATCGCGCTTAAATCTGAGATCGCGTATTAATCCCTTCTTGTCCGCATTAATAATTTACTCAATTTGAATATATTTTGCAGAGAGAATTGCAATTATTTTGAGCATTTTTGTAAAATGATGATACCGATTGATCACATACTCACAAGGTTACGGCCATCACTTCCTCGCTTCTATCCCCCAAGTAATTGGTCATATTACAAGAAGTAAAAAACAAAGAAAAAAAAAAAAAAAAAATGACGAAAGTATCGAAACGTTAAGTAAAAATCATAGCAAAGAGTCCTTCGAGCAGCGATTAATTTTTCTTTGATTTACAAAAATTCAGAAGCTTTCTAAAGAGATTGGCTTTTGTCGTCGTGGTTTAAAGGTGTGTCAGTTCAATTACGGCACGCATGAAGCCTGAAGTTTTCATTTCAGAACTTATTTGACAAATACTAGAAAAATAATTCCATTAGACTTATGTTTGAGGGGAACTAGTTTTCAGCTTATTTCACTTTACTCAATATTTTTAAAATAAGCAAAAAGTAATTAGTAAAGACCGATGAGATAGAATCAGCAGTACTTGCAGTTGATGACTGCATCGATTTGCTATTTCATTTTATAGATGCTCTTTATTTTTTACTGAAAATTTCTTAGGATATTTATGTACTTCGCAAGCGATGTGACCAGGTTAATATACCCTTCAGCGTTGGATATACGAAAAGAGCAAATGTCAAGAAAATTGTGATGCATTACTGTAAAGTGTAATAAGAAAAGTGTTTAAAGCACAAAAAAAACACATGCGGAAATATACATAAAGAAACAATTTTCATCTTATATATTGTTGAAGAAAATATGTGTGCATACGCACACACACACACACACACATACAAAGCATAAAATATTTTATAAAAGTTTGTAAAGCAATACATTTTACAGTAAATATATATAGTTGGATATATGTACATACATCTTATATGTACAGTGTGCATACATTACATATACACACCTATATACGTAAATGTCTGCAAGTTTTCATGCAAGTCTAACAAAATAACAAAATGTGTACTTTGGCAATTTAAACAAAGTAGACTCCAGGGAATTTTAATGGTAGTTCATATAAACAGCACAACACATCTACAGACAAAATAATGAAAAACTAGATAAGTTTTCTCTTCTTCTTATTTCTTTGCTTGGCTTTGTCTTAGCATAAGTTGATAACAACATCTTAACTATTCATATGCTTATATTCTTACGTCTCTCTCTCTCTCTCTCTCTCTCTCTCTCTCTTTCTCTTTCTCCTTCTTTCTTTCTGTTACTCTCTCTCTCTCTGTCTCTCTCTCTCTCTGTCTCTCTGTTTCCTTTTGTGTGTGTGTGTGTGTGCGCCCGTGGATATGCGTGTAAGTATATATGTTTGTGTGTGTGTGTGTACTTATACGTATTCGTATATGTATGTACGCTTTTACATAAATATGCCTGTAAGTATGCATATGTTTTGTGAAAATTCATATACACAATATTTACACTAAACTATTTGATAACATGTCGAATACTCTTTCTTTTGTCGTTTTTTTTTTTTTTTTTTTTTCTCATCGTACAAACTTACATTCTTATTTATAAGTGTGTGTCAGTGTAGATATAAGGAATTATACACGCATGCACACACAAACGCACCCGCACATTATGCATGCTTGTATACATGTTTAAACAATATTTGATAGACAAATTTCTCTTCAGGGTAAATATGCTTTGGAAAATTATTTTAAATTTTCTATAAAAAGAGAAAACGTAGACAACATCTCGATGTTCATGTATATGTGCATACATTAAAGTTAAATGGCAATTTCTTGTTATACTGATTAAGACAAAAATCATATGAAAATTTGCATAAGAACTTTGAAAATAAAGAATAATTTTCTATTAATCCATTGTAATAATTTGCATAACATTCACCAAACGATACCGGTAGACTAGATTTTTCATTATAGTTGCGCAATATGCAGAAAAACATGCCATGCACATATATCACATACCATAGAAAAATGTTGATTTTAACCAGCTAGCTGTCGCCGCCTCTGTGAAAGGGTGCACACAAATTGTGTCGAAGAGTTAAGTATACATACATACCCGTATGTGTCACGCAGGTAGAAACGAGGGCTAACGAGGCTATCGTTAAAGCGAAGGCGTGGCTAGATGAAATGGGGCTGGAGCTAGCCGAACATAAAACCGAGGTGGTGCTAATAAGCAGCCGGAAGCGCGTGGAAACATGCTCTATACGAGTCGGGCAGCACACGGTGCAGTCATTCCCCGCCCTGAAATACCTCGGTGTAATGCTCGGCCATCGACTGAACTTTAAGCACCATGGTGAGTA
>KK502411.1:286313-313615 GCA_000688735.1 Glossina austeni | reverse complement strand
ATATATATATATATATATATATATATATATATTTTATTTCAATCTAACAGTATTTGTACCGCAAATGTACGTTCGGTTTAGTAGATTTGCAAGCGATATTTTTCATTGCGATCGCACTCTCTTTCACATTAAAGAAAGAAAAAGAGAATGAGATGGAGAGCGTGAGCGAGAGAAATGGTGAGAAAAACAAGGTTTTTTTGTTCCTACTCAAATCAATAATTCCGAAGTTCTTGATTACAAGACGGAAGAAGTATTTTTTCGTTATGTTGTTTTCATTTTCCAATAAACGTATGTAGGCTTTTTGCCAAAACCTGTCTATTTTAGCATTTGATCCGTACATATTGAACTCTTTGTAATTGAGAAGATGCCAAGAATAGTAATAGGGAGAAATCGAAGAGACCATATATGTATAGATATATGTGCATTAAATAATTTCCGCTGCGTAATTCCAAGTGTTGAAAACGCAATAAAAAATTCAGTATATATGTCCAACCTCCAATGGTGAATATAGAAATTACTTAATAGCATTGCCCTAAAATATGCTTCAATTTCTATTAATCGCACTCTCAGTCATCTGATAATATATTAAATCAACATATACGCGACATTTCTTTACGCTTAATTCAATTTTCACGTTAATCTACATTCCGAATGTAAATCATTTTAGTGCATCTAACCAACCTGTAGATGTTTTAAAATTAATCAAATTTCTAGATATTTGTACGGCTCCGAATTGACCCTAAAATAATAGCAATTAAGTTTTTCTATTAAATTTCTATAAAAGAGGCAAACAAGCCATAATGGACTGATGTAACTAAACTATAATTCTGAATATAGTTTTTCTAAAAGTTTCCAGCACACAAGAAAGCAAACAATTAAAAAGCAAGTAAGTTGGTAAGAAAAACTTACGCGAGAATTTAGAAAAGATGGTGATGTGATAAGCAATTAAGTGAAGCAATAGTTTGACTGAGTAGTAGAGTTTAAGTTTAAGTGCAGATGCTGAGCATTTCAAAAACTAGTAAGTTTCAAATTTTGACAAACGGAACTGAGATATTTTGAAAAAAACCAAAGACGAAATTAATTAATCGAATTTAACTACAAGAACCGAAACGCAAACAAAACTATTCGGATAAGTAAGAAAGTTTGACGATAGATAATAATTTGTGACGTAACAGATATTCAATAATTCGTAAGACTTGTTAAGAACTAGCTCAACGACAAGGCAACTCGTTACTCAATCATAGCGTAGGATCGCTAATAAAACATCAACTTTTAGGCAAAATTCGGCTTTATTCACGAACATGAGCTCCCCCCTTAAGAGCAATACATTCATTTCAACACTTCTTTAAGACTTCGGTGTCTACCTTATGAAACTCCCTCCAACCCTTCAACCCTGTGCGGGCGAAGATGGATTGTCTGGATGAAGGGGCATTTTTTTTATTCTTCATTTGAGGCCGTTTTCCACTCCCAAAACGAGGACACAATAACCTCGTCAACCGGCTCTTGCGATTTTGGTTCCTTTGGACAGCTTTTGCTAATTGCTCTGCACTCGGCTGACTGCTGATCGGATCTTGCAGCACAGTTTCATCAATTTTCACATATCGAAGGTAAAAATCGCTTTTATTTTCACCTAAACAACTCCAAACGACGCTCTGAATCATAAAGACATTGTTGTGCTTGATCGAAAGTGAGGAAACACGGTTCCGGCTTCGAACAAAAGGTTTCTCTATCGGACAAAAGTTCATGGAAGACAAATTAAATACACTCTCTTCTGATATCATTAACGTGTCAGGGACATCCACAGTTTCATCTTTCGGTCTTCCAAAGTGATTTTGTCCACTTTTTTTATATTTGCTGGAATAACTGACGGAATCGGGCAACCGGAACCCAACAAGGCCACCGGCGTTTGTACGGACACGTTTAAAAATAGAAGCGGCAGAATCGAAGCAACCAGTATGAAGCCCTTGCTTTGCTTAAACGTCACTTTTTGCTATTAAAGCACAAGAAAATTACATTTTTCAGATTTTGAAAATTACATAAGTAGCGTCACTGAAACATTTGTAACTTGTAAACTAATTGGCAAAACGTCATCATATTTTGATACATTTCATTTGAAGGATACTACTATTTGAATATCGTGACAAAATCAATATAATATCCTATGAACTTATTGAGTGAAATGTTAGAAGCAAACATCTTACTCTTGTAATTTGGAAACATAATAAATGAAAAAAGGAAAAAATACTGTTTCGCCGAAATGAATGATTACCAACTTGTCGGGTAACGGTTTAAGAAACTAGGTAATAATTTGTATGAGTAAATTGTACTAGCAAGATAGAAGCGATGTGCTATATAAGCATGCGATTAGTTGCAAAAGTTTGAAAATAACCGAGAATTAATCCATTGAAAAATAAGAAATTAACGTTGAAATGGCGGAAATAAGCTGGTAACGAAGTAATAAAGTGAAGTTTGAAAGTGGCTTCAATGAAAAAGAATGAGCGGTTAAAACGGTTAAAAAATAATTTCTTGACATAAGGGACGACACGCCATTGATGTAGCTAATTAAGAAAGCGTTAGCATGAATATAAAAAAAAAAAAGAAACTTTTTATTTAAGAAGAACCGAAGCTGCCCACTTTAACTTATGACTTTAAGATCAAAGAATCGAGGGAAAAAAGTCTTACGAAAAGATATGTTTGTTGATCAACGGATTGCAAACTGCAGTAGAAATTCTGTTTTAGATAAAAATTTCATTTTTAAAAAGAAAAGCTCTCTAATAGCATTCATCAATAGCGAATCATTGTTTTAAAGGGGAGCTACAGGGGGTAAACGCTATAAAAGCTATTTTCTAATACGTCTTAAATACGTATAAGCATTCTATCATTTTATATGTATGCATAAGATCCATCAGATCGTTAGGAACGAATTTCTATTATTCTCTTCGAATATAAAGAATAAGAAACACAGACATGAAAAAAAGAATTTTGAAAGGAATAAAAAGAAAAATATATTTGAACTGTTTAGCAGTTAAGCAAGCGCATCTATTATGTATAAAAATTTAATTTTTAAATCATTTATACATAGACTAACATATAATTATTCTTTGGCTCGTATATAATCCAAGCGTAAAGCATTCATTCATATACGCATTCAAGAGTAATTATTAAGAAAAATGTCATTGAGGATTTCAATTTATTTTGTTATGTGCGCTTTCTCGCCAGTAACGGTTTCCTATGCTTCTTCTTCCCATTCTTCTTCATCTTCTTACTTTTCTATTGCAGTACACAGCACACAAAGGTTCCGGTGTGTGTGTGTGTGTGTGTATGTATGTGTGTGCGTGCGCATGTATGTGCAAACACACGAAACGAAAGAAACACTTGCGTGCGCTGAGTGACGATATTAAGTACTTGTTATTATATATACCCAAGACATTTGGTGCGGTAAAGGCGGTAGTTGAGACGATACCATTTAACGGTAAGACGTTGACTATACTACAAACACATGCATATTTATATATATATATATACACATATTTCAAAAAGCTGATGCAAAGACGTAAAGAGGATTTGTTGCAGAGATTGTGTGACAACATCATAATCGGCATTATATACACAAACGCAACACAACTCACCAAGTTCAAGAAATACAAGAGGAAAATAACGAAACTACAAAAGAAAACGCAATTCCTTAAGAAAACATTGTCGCACCTACACAACGGTATAACTAACTCTGCACTACTTTCTGGTATATATATATATATATATATATATATATGTTTAACGTTAACCTTAAACAAAAAATGCAAGCAAAACTAAAGAAACAGAAAAAGAAAAAGAAAAAAGAAAATCACAAAAATTTTTACCAAAGCGTTAAACAACCGCCATAAACAAACACACATATTGTTGAAAAATATGCGCTCATATACATATACACATACTTTGTTATGTACTCATAAAGTCATAGTTGCAGTTTTCACTCTTATACATGAACTCACACTCACATAACGGTGACAAAAAAAAAACGAATAATCTGAAAATGAAATGAACGAACCGAACGAATCATAGCAAATCTCGCTCAACGCAGGATATGAATGAAATTGCGTTTCTGACTCTGAAGGTTATCCAAGGAAATGGCAAATAAAAAAAATGGCTACAAAAAAAAGAAAAAAAATAAGAAAAAAAAACAAACACTTCGTGGGTAAACGTGAATTGCTCTTTTGTATACTGACATTCATAGCATATCAATGAAGGGAACTCGCCAAAGAAGCCAAAGAAGCCAACGATAGACAAAAGACAAGTACGCGTGAGTAGTTGAATTGCCGGTACATGAGTGAGAATATAAATATAAAATATTGACAAAATTTGTGTCTCTCTCTTGCATTTCATATGAAATGAGTCTTAAATTTAATATATTAAAAAATGTTATTAAAAATGATATCTTTCGCAATTTTTAAAGCACTTAAAAGTCGATCCGCGGGAGTGGTCGAGTAGGCAAAGGGTCTCGACTAACAACTAAATGGTCGTAGGTTCAAATCTAAAGTGCGGTAGAGTTTTTAATCAAGCCGATAGCCTTAGATGATACTAGCGCTTTAAGAGTTTAGTCTTAGAATTTAGTTCGCGGACTAAAAAACTAATAATAATAATAATAATAATAATATTAGGTTGGGGAAAAAGAAATCCATTTTCTCTTTGTTCACTTCCATTTTTAACACGCTGTAACTCACAACTGAATGCATCAAACAAAAAACAACACAAGAATTTTTTTTACTGCGAAATGTCACTTTTCCAACGAGCATAAATCTGAAATTGTTTGATCGTTACTTTACGAGAAATCTACCAGTGCAGCCATCTACCGAAAAAATAATGGATTTCTTTTTCCCCAACCTAATAATAATAATAATAATAATAATAATAATACTTAAAAGTTGCCTAAAGTTACCGCATTTGCTATATCGAATACCTCGGTGAGTTGTTTCAGAAAGGAATGCCAAGACCTCAAAACTTTATTAGCTACTTTATGTATTATTGGAAAGACCCGGAAATGAACAAAATAATATGAACCCGTTATGGCAAGTAGTGGAGGACAGAGTGAGAAGCAGATTTCCATGTTCGAAATCATTGAAGCAACTGGCGCTTCGTTTTGTACAAGAATGGGACAATATTCCGCTGCGAACTATTACGAGACTCTACGAATCGATTCCGCAAGGATTGCCAGCTAGCTGTCCTACTAGCAATTGTTACCCCAATACCTTATTAATAAAGAAATGTTCATATGATTTCGTTCATCCTCTGTATGTATTCGTAATGTTACGAAATAAATTTCAAAAACAATGTTATTAAAGCAAACAAATATATATATAAACAACACGACAACACGAATGGAGAGCCTGCTTTATTTTAATTGCATCGCTTTCTCGAGTTATACTAATTTCGACATGCCGTTTATAATGCTTAGTAGTGGACAGGATGGGATTTATAGGTTTTATACTGCATATGCTACGTTAGTTGAATGGAGATGACAAACAACACATACACATACACATATACCTTTCTGTGCATTCTTGGCCTTTTCGAAATGATGGTCATACGCAGTCGCGCAATAGAAAGACATATAAATATGCATTAACATGGCATAGTAAACAAGACTTAAAGGCGCGAAATTGTTGCATGTGTGAAGTAAGTACGCGAATACATATCTATCGGAATTAAATGACGCTTATCATAAGTTCCAAATCAGTTAACGGCAGAGAAAAAACGCATTTTTTTGCATACATACATACATACCTAAGAGATATTCGAAAGCAACGAAGAAATGAGGAAAAGCACTGAAAAGCATTGAATTGTAACGATATGCTTATATGACTAACGCTTATATGACATTGTCACAGATTTTAATCCAATAAAGGATATACGGCACCTAAAGTGGGCAATGAAAAGTCGACAATATATTGCAATGATGAGTACGTGCGCCTGGCGCAGCCAATATATGATAGCCCGAAAAACAGACAAAGAAATCGGATAATGCGGTGTGTGTTGGTAATGGCATCTGCAGAGTACAATTATTTTTGCGTTCTCCAGAGAGAACGTTTCCAGCGTTTAATAATACTCTGACAAATAATAGAAGAACAAAACTGACAAGTAGTATCTTTTGTCGGGGAGAAAGCATCCTGTGGGCCAAGAGAGCTCTTAACATCAATGCAACCTAAACTAAACATTCGTGACTCCAACTAAATCTTCTTGGCCGCATTCAGCTGCGTATGATTTGCTGTAAGCTACTCAAATCTAACAAAATCATTTCTGGAGAACTTTGCCAACACCTGGTGCTGATATTAGCTCGATTGTTGAAAAACAAAATGGCGCAATCTACCAAAGAACATTATAAAGTGTTCAAGTATGGTAGCACTGCCCTACGATTTGCCATCATGGACGCTGTATCCGTCAAATATTGCTTCCTCCGATTGTCACTTGCGTTAATCGATGGCGTATGACCTGACTAAGCATCGCTTTTCTTTATTATGATAACGCGCGTAAGCCTCAAAAGACGGGTTGATTTTTGTCAAGGAATTTATTTGTTGTTATTTTAGTGGGTTAATTGTCAAATCAAATCAAATGGATTTTAAATCACATTTTGTGTGGGGTCTACTGATGTTAAAGGAAGGGTCGCCTAACTTTTATATCGCAATATATTAAGTTAGGGAAAAAGAAATCCATTATTTTTTCGGTAAATGGCTGCACTGGTAGATTTCTCGTAAAGTAACGATCAAACAATTTCAGATTTATGCTCGTTGGAAAGGTGACATTTCGCAGTAAAAAAAATTCTTTTGTTGTTTTTCGTTTGGTGCATTCAGTTGTGAGTTACAGCGTGTTAAAAATGGAAGTGAACAAAGAGAAAATGGATTTCTTTTTCCCCAACCTAATATTTAGGGGACATCATCCAACTCAAGATCCCCAAGATGGCCAGCCAGCCATAAATACATCTGCAGCTTAGTAGATAGTGAAAGGATTTATATAGTTACTGGGCTGAACAGTTCAATAATTTATCAAGCAATTGATCGGAAAGCAAAGGTTAGTAAATCGTAAAGTGACATATGATCGATCACGTCCAGTAAAACACAGCTTTAACTCGAATAAGGTAAACCGATATCTTTTATCCCATATATTTACCTTGTTCCCCCATCCTTTTTTTTTTTTATTAATTTAATTAAGTCAATTTTGAAGTGGTTCAAGTATAAAGAGAAAAACTCAATACCATAAAAAAGGAAGTTTCCATGAGTGGAGTGACAAAATGGAAAACGATAAGCAACCTGTGTCGCAGACATTAAGATTGAATGATATCATTACTAAAATGGAAGAGATGAAATGTTGAAATTGTATGAAGACAACTTTAACAATTAATAATCTAATTATCTGCCTTGGTCCCGCCCGCAAGCATGTAAAGTTTTATAGGAAAAAAAATGCAAAAGTTCAGTTACGTAAAAATATTTTCATCGACAACTAACACATTGTAATGGATATCGAACGAAATGTTGACACATAAAAACCCTTAGGAAATGCTTCAAATTGATTCACTACAGTAATGTTTCCGTACAGTCTTTTCGTTGCAGGCACTTTTTAGGCACAATTGCCCGTTTTTAAAAGCTTAATTTTTCAGACGATGGTCTACATGAAAGACTGTACACAATGTTCCGCGGAATTGGCGGAATATTACTTATTATCGATTAGTATCAACCTTTAGTAACCTTTTCTCAAATTTTTGTGACCGAAGACATTCGGTCGTAAAAATAACTCTTTCTATCTAGCAGCGTGCTATGTTTGTTACTCTCGCTTTATCTATATAATGCATCTTTAGTTTAGATGGATGACAAGTTAACGGTCTATTGATATGGTAAGTTATTAGCTATGATCTTTTATCTCAAGGCTTTCAGCTATGCCTTCTGTTGATCCACTACTAATCTCACAGTTTCTATAGCTATTTACTAACTAAACAATACATTTAGTCTTACATCTAGTTTACAGATAAATCTTAGTAAACCTTAGAAAGACAAATCTCTAACCATATGACGAATGGACAGAAAAACAGTAAAATTTTGAGAGAGATGAGAAAAGAAATTACTTAATAAAATAAAAAATTATTCTCAATTTTAATCTAAGAAATACTGTTAAACGAAATCTTCTACATTTTTATTTAATAGGAAAAAATGAAATTTTTTTTTCTTTCGTATTTAACTATAAATAAAAAATGGTAAAATGTACCTGTGTGCTGAGAAGAAGGAACTACACAAAAAGGTCATATGCCGTTGATATTAAGAGATATTAAGAGATATAGCGAAGAGGGAAACAAACTGAAAAATTTTATCACAATCCAACGTTGCTTAGCAAAGAACATGTTCGCATGATAAAGCCCAATGATGGTGATACTCCTGCCGTAGCGTAGGCATAAATAAATATGTTTTACAAAAAATAATGTTAAGCGAGAGCACATGCAGGAAAATTGAGAACACATTTCATAGCCTTAAGGCACATCTTTAATAATTTATAAACCAACGAAACAAGCTGCCACACAGCACACACACACATACACACACACACACACACACGCACGCGCGCACGCAAACATACAAACACAGCAAAACTAGAAGCACCAGCAGCATCCAGATCTATATATGAAGCTGTATATATTCCAGCTATTCTTGTTTGTTTTTTTTTCCTTGCGATAGATGAAATGAAAAATAAAATAAAAAAAAATTTTTTTTTGTTTTGTTTTCCATACACCGACCATTTGGAATATCTACTGATATTTTTTTGCACAGTTCCTATAATCTACTAGCAGGGTTTTCATTAATCCGGACGAGATCTTAAATTCCCTTAAGTGCATATCTTTAACAAGACATCTCAAGTGAAAAGTCATACTACCTTCTATACGGTATCTTCACCCTGAGTTTATCTACAAATATTTATGGAGGTCTAAGAAACGAGTGCTAAAAATTCTGTTTAAGCCTGATATCGCCGGTTTCCTTTTCTTCTCATTTATTTTCTCCTTTTACTGTTTCTTTTATTTATTTATTTGTTTTCTTTCCTATCTTATAAGACTTTATATGGCATGTAGTTATGCTCTTACAGGTATTTGTTGGACGTAATTTCTTTCTTATCATTTAATGTTGGGCCAAAATAATCAACTGCTTTATGACTAACTGCTACAAGAGCGTATAAGAATTGTATATAAACATGAATGCGCATAAGCATAAAAGCAGAAAAACGTAATCAAACACACACAAACCCATACATACGTATTTATGTGTATATGTATATGTATATGTATATGTGTATATGGGTATGTAAATATATATGTATATATGCATATACATATTGGTGTACATTGGTAAGCCCGCTCTTATACTTATACGGAAAGTAAAGTTTATGACCATGACGTATGAGTGATTTTTAATTTATTAAGGTGACGTGTAGCGAAGACTTGAAATATGCATTCACATAGTTCTACACCCACATCACATGCACACATGTTCACGCGCGAGCGTAAATAAAAGTTTAATGCTGCTCGAAAATCCAACTATATACACATATATACTACACATTGAAACATTGAAACATTGAAACATTGAAACATTGAAACGTACAATCGTAGAGCATTTCCAGGAAATGGTTAAAGCAAATTTTTATAAATTGCCAGACACCGCCAAAGGAAAATTGGTCGGTTAGTTAAGTTATGTTAAGGCTAAGTAGGTTTGGACTAGCGCAAGCTACTCAAATTTCTTTCTTTGCATGCCGGGCAAAATATCAAGTAGTTACAAGTATGCTTAGAAGCATTCTGTGGCAATCAATTACTTAGTACAAAATGATTTCAATTATTTCAATACAAAATTTTAAGTCCTAATTTAAAATATTCTTAAAGAGTTCCTTTCGCGCAACCCACTAATAGATAAGCTAAAGCTACGCCAAGCAAAACGTAAAAGAAAGAAATTTTATATTAACAAAAAAAGACTCTTAGCAGATGTCAAATGGGATATCAAAGACTCATTGTCCATTTTCCTTCAGCTTTAAGTCAAAAGTTGTACAGTTTTCAAATCAACTTCTCTTGGATATCTTCTATTGGAATTTAATCTTTAATACTTTCATTTTTTTTTTTTTTTTTTTTTTTTTTTTTTTAATTTAACTGAAAAATCCATACCGAATATGTTGCATCTCTTGATCTTTTTTTTTCTTATTTTCGTCGTAATTGTTACATCCGAACTACGTACAAAGTAGAGCGCAAATATCAATAGAAAGTGCTTCAAAGCTGCAAGCATTTACGTTCATCAACATTGTATGGCTCTTCTCAAGCACACACTAAACGGTCAGTTCGAATAGAAGGTACAAAGCTGATAATATTTTAAAGGCTCGCCATATAAGTAACAGTTGACCAGACCGAACATTCTTGGATAGGGGCTGCTCAAGTCCAGCAATTGCTCAATTATATATGTATTGTTTTTCCAATTTCGACAGATAATTAATTAGAAAATATGCCGACATCTGCTCATTAATTTTTTCTTCCTCCTTTTGTGAGCTTAAATTAAATAATTTGGCCTGGGATAAGAAATCATGGTGGAAGTGAGGTCAAATCAATCAACTCACCTTTTTGTACCTTTTGACAAACTACCACAAATATACCGTTGACTACAACTGCAAAGGGTTTTACCAATTTGAAGTTGAAATAATCAGGCTTCCACTTTCGGATTGTCTTCACAAATTTTCGCAAATTTTCACATTGATTACGACCGATGTCTAAAGAAAAGTTTTGCAAATTTTGAAGCATTTCGCAGGTCTTTTTGCACACTAGCGTTCCCGATAAGAAATAAGCGCCGAAAAATTTTTGAAACATAGTTTGGGAAATTGCACACATGATTGAAGCCCAACTCTTTGTTCAATATTTTTATATAACAACAAATATAAAAAGGCAAGCACGACTACGGATTGGACTTAATATTTGTGAAAAACGAATCATTGCCTTAACGACTGCCTTAACGACTGCCTTAACGATTCATTTAATATTTGTTTATAGACTTCACTAACTGGTTCCCGATAATGTTTTAACAGCATAGGTAGCAACAAGTCCTGGCATTGGACTCAAATTTCTTTATATATATATATATATATATATATTTTTTTTTTTTTCATGTATGTTTTCTTTATTGTACTCTACACCGCTTGTGGCACAGAACGTTTACAATGATGTATGCATTTTAAGCTTCTCTGCCTGTCTGTCCGTCTGTCTACCTATTCGTCTGCGTTCTTTTATTCAACCTATAAGCCGCAACTTTCGAGATATTTTGATAAAATTTTGTACGCTAATGCGTTTTGGCCTAAGAACGAACGCCATTGAAAATGAATTTTTTTTATAAATCTATTTAATTAGTTTTTAGCAGCTTTAGAATTCACGAAGAGTGCACGAATTTGTTTTTTTTTTTTTTTATACCGTACACCTTTCGTGATATAGTAAATTTTTACAGATGTTTGCATAACGTCCCGAAGGACTTGAAGTACACCCACCGTTTTTTATACAGATCGATTCAGAAACTGAATCTTAATCGATTTAAGCATGTATGTCTATCCATCCGTCTGTTTGTTTTGTATACTTGTGTTTAACCTGCGGGTGCAATTTTTCAAATATTTTGACGAACTATTGTTGTTTGTTTGTTTGTTTCGGCTCACGAAAGCTATTGAAAATGGTTCAGAACGGACAACTTTTTTGATCCCTTCGCATATAAAACTTTATTTTGAAAGGACCTGGTGTGAATAACTGCACGATGGTGTAGGGTATTTAATGATCGGTCGTGTTTTTAGTGATCGAAATGTCGACGCTTTTCCATGTAATACATTATTGTAAAAATTCGTTATATGAATAACTGCAAAGTGGTATAGGATTTAACGGTTAGCCGTGTCCTCCTATAGTGCTTTTACTTGTTGTAATAATAAAAAAAAATTTTTTTTTTTAGGTTGCTTTCATTTTTTTAGATCAGATCGTATTAACGATTTATGCTTATGGCTTTTCAAGTTAGCACTATTTATGTGAAGGTTCCGTCTCTTTTTTCTGTACATTGGCAAAGTTTATGAAGAGATAAACAATAATGGACTCCAAACCCAAGTCACTACATGGTCTCTGGAGCTTATATGTTTAAATAATACAAACGCAATCACGTATTCAATGCATTACTATTTTCTAGTAGTGAATATTATTTCGTACCGCCATTACCCTTGATTACGTCAAGTCAAGTTTTTTTTAAAATAATTGCTTTCATCAAAATATTTCGCTTTATTTTCGTATCTTAACTAATATCTAGAACACCTTAAGGGTAGTATTTGAATTTCTTCTTTTTTTTTCGTAATTGTTTTCAATTCCTATATTTGTTTATTTTCTTGAATTTTCTATACCACTGCTCCCTTCCCGCGTTTGCCGGCAAGAAAAGAAAAAAAATTTCTCCAAACCGCAAAAACTGGTAACCGGGGAATAATGTAACATTCCACAAACCATATAAAACCAATATTTATTGTGCTTTCTCCCAAAAAAAAAAAAAAGAAAAACAAAACACTCCGCAAGTAAAAAGTTTCACTGAGTAAACGAAGAAACAAATTAAAAAACTGTATAAAATGAATGCTCGTAACAAAAATAACAATAAATATTTAATAAAGCAATCAATTCAATTCCAACCAGTTTGTACGTAAATTATTTAAAACAAATGAAAAAGTTACACATACTTGATTGAATGCCCATCACCTGAAGTCGATATCAATTAAATTTTCGACCGATATATGCTCGAATTATGAGAAATTCGCAAACTCACCGCTCAAAAATTTACTTAATTTCTTTCTAGTCTCGTCACGCACGAGCAGCTTAAAGAGCCTTTTATAAAACATAATTAATGTCTCTCATTAATTCGCGTTAAAGATTAATTACTTTTACCTTTAATACATTAATTGTTGTTAGTGGTTTCGAAATAAAATGAATTTAATTATATTAAATTTGCAGTCAAGTAAGAGTGCTACCTATATATGCACGCATGTAAATTGATTTAATTGCAACCTTCGGGACCACAGCATGAAATTACATATTGAAATTCAATTAGTTGTAGCGCGATTGTAACATGGAATTGACATTAAGTCCGGTACGGCGACTTGGCTTCACCAAGGAGTCCGATGACTTATGAACTAAGAGCGCAAGAGGACGCGCAAGAAGCAAACAAATTTACGATATAATTTAATCTAACTGCCATGAGTGAGTGTTAAATAAATTTAGGACTCGGTTTTGCTCTTTCTGAGGACATACAGTAACATCCGCTTTGTTAAAATCTGTCACTGAACGTCTATACGTCATTCGCTCATCACGCTCCACTGACGTTGACAAGTTATTTTGCGTGGTTAGAACGCTAGAATTCGCTTTTAACAAAACAGAAGGTTCTAGTCTTCATACACCGCGGTTCAAAAACCGATTATTTCGTCTTAGGTATTTCATCACGAAAATAAATAAAGAATTGTACGAGACAAAGTGGTGTAGTCTAACCATTACATGTCAGCCTTGACTGAGAGAAAATTGATAGTGTACTAAAAACACACGGCAATCACGGCACTCAGTTACTTGTGAAGGTCATGGTAGCAATATTCTTCAAACCTGATTCCATCAAGCTTTCTTATAACAAATCATACCGCGATATTAGCGCCAGTCACTTAATCAGAATTTTGGCAATAATGAAAATGTTATCGCCCTGGCTTGCAGTTTATGTTCATTTATTTATTCATGCAACAAACAACCTATGTACAAACATTAAAGACCATTTTTTGACTTCAAGCTATGTAAACAAAAAAAAAAATCGAAAGATAAGAAACAATTTATTTCATAGGTTGCAGAGAAATTATCGAACGTGATACCGCGGTTACGATTCTAAGGTGCTCCCCGCATTTCTGTCCCACATTTTGCCTTCCTGTCCAAGATGCCCGGTTTCTTTCTGATTTCGAAGCTGGTACATCATATCAGGGTATAAGAATAAGAACATTTTGTGAAAAGGCTTAATTTGGATATCAGGACTAATTAATTTGGACTGAATTTACACCAAATTTCAAAATACTTTTTTTTAGTATTAATGGTCAATTTAAAGTGAAAGCACTTTTAAGCACTATAACGGGCCGAGACCCACCACTTTTAAATACCTTACACCACCCTAGAGATAGTCTGATAATGATTGGAAATGGTGGTCCTGGTGGTGGTGGTGGTGGTGGTGATGGTGGTGGTGGTGGTGGTAAAAAAAGTGGTCCAACTGCAATCCAAAGTATCAAATTTCAAATCAAATTCAATATCTTAGACCGACAGACAATCTGAAATCGTTTCAGAAAGTGACTCCGTAGCAATCGCTATAACAAAATACATACGCACAAACTTATTATACCCTTGTAGCAAAAAACTTCAAAGTTCAAAGTTTATGCAAGCCTCAAAGGCTCAACGTATTCATGGATTTAGGATTAAGTTAAACTATGAAAATTTGTTTTCCATTCATACCATTCCAATACGCTTTCATCTTATAATTACAATTGTATTTGTGTTTTTCATTTTTACATTATTTTCATTTCATTTATAAACAATAGCTAGCAGAGAATCGTCCGTCAAGTATGCTTTAACATTTTCGTTTGTTGATGGAATGGATGCTCGTGCTATAAACGTTAACAAAAAATTTGAAAGCAAACCCAATGAAAATTTCATTTGACCCCCACTGCGAGCGACGAGCATTTTATCCAATACAACCTATTTGCTTGTGTTAGTAATAGGAATATAGCAGCATGCTACAGGTAATTATATTCATTTGAATTAGAAGTGGACTGACTACTGTTGTGTTATTGTTTCAGGTGCATTTATCAATTGTTGTTATGTTTCAAAAATTCCTTGTTTAAATCGAATACAAATGAAAAATTTCCGCAAAACTTGAAAGAGAATGTAATCTGAGAAGAGAATGTCTCTCTACATTCTGTATTGACATAACACAAAAAATTGTTTGATTACACATTATATTCGTTCACGACGTGAATAACCGATAAGCATTTTTTTGTATTCGAATTGATTAAAATATATCCAATGGTGAAGAACACGACTTTATTTGGAATGAGAAACAAACTATAAAAATATTATTACCGCTAGTATGGTTATAGTTCACCGGTCAACAGTTAAGGTTTTAATTGCAAGGCTCCCCAACCCAGAGTCATCATAGCCTTAATTTAACTTTGCGTTTTTCGATTCTAAAGCACACATAGGCAGAAAAACTCTATTCCAATACAATTAAATCGTATTAGGAAAAGGGTTCTTTGTACGCCGACCATTGAAATAAAAAAAAATTGAAAAAAATTGAAAATAGATAGAAAGCAACAAAAGTTCGTGTTACGTCGAATGTTCAGTACGCCTCTTTTCAGACCTATATATGAAAATGTTTTTCCTTTTTGTTTATTACGGTCATTAGTGTTCATATATAGGCAGCACTTTTGTGTGAAATTCGAAATTTTCATTTACGTACCGATATGAAATTTAAAATTAACATAAATTATCAGGTGGAATAAATGAAACCTCAAAGTTGCCTTATTATTGGAATTTTATCTGGCTTTCGACTTTAAGATGTAAAGACCGATTAAGCATACGGCGTTTTTTGAGTACCCTAACGACGAAAACTGACTGACCCACAGTTAAACAGATGATGAATGTGAGTAACGGAACGGAAGGAAACGGGAAGACCATTAAATGGGCAACCCAATGGGCCCCTGCGCAGTCTGGCGAACGAATAGAACGCACGCGGTAGATGGGTTAACGAAGAAGAAGAAATTGATTAACAGCAGAGAGATGGTCAGTAGTTAGACGAATAATTAGCTCGTGAAAAGTAAATGCTTGTGTGAATAGACAATTTATAGGGAAGGGATTGATAGTCGGATGTAAAAAACAAGTACGACGCCTGATGAACAAACGACGAGTAGACAAACAAGATCTAGAAATCTAAATGAGAAAGTAAACGTAAAAGCTAATGTCTTGGAAAATGTGAATTGGGTATGAAGGGAAAATGTGCGCCAATTCTCTCCAGTCCAGGTAGGTAGGTAGATAGTAATACGTGGACGACTGGAAGGCACAAAAATCGACCGGGATGTCTGGCTACTCTCAAACAATAAGTAGAAGGACAAGCGCATGGGCAGTTAGCTACGCACAAGGACAGGTTTAAGAACAACATTACCGAGTAGTTATATAAGCGCACAGGGATGATAGAAGAATAAAAGGGCGATAATTTGATATCTATACCTAAGAATATGTAGCCACCTCGAAAAGGATGGCCAACTATTAAAATGCTTTCTGGTTTTTTACTTTCTGTATGGAAGAACGCATGAGCTGAATGGTGAAGAAGTATAACTGAAGTATAATGCAAAGTGTAAAAAATTCTCGGATGTATAGATGTATAGAGCAACTTTTTGCATAGAATTGCATTTTCTACCATCTCAACATAATTTTGTTTAAAACTCTTAGTTTGCAAGTGTTTAAAAGTTATTTAACCATAATTAAGTAAATTAATGCAAAACCACAAAACCACTTTACGTCTGCAATTAGGAAAACAAAAAAGCAAAAAAAAATACGCTAAGGCTGAGAAAATTTCAATAAAAAGATAAATCAATAAATTAACTTAATTAAGTCAATTTAATTAGTCAGAAATATTTGAATTAACCGCATAAAATGAAGAAAAACATCGAAAAGCAACTAACAGCGCAGTTTTGCCAAAATATCTATCTTTACACATATAAGAAAGCGTCAGATAACTATGACCTTGTAAAGGAATCGATATAATTTAATCATTTTCGTAGAGCGAAATTCAATAAATTATATATCAGTGGATAATTTTATTACATTAATTATCGGAAGATTTTAGCGACGAGGAATCCAATTAAGACAAATCTGACTTTATTGCCCCAAAGCTAGCTTATCGAGTACAACGATATCGTTATGAAATTTTGTATATATTTCCAGTTATCTCACTAAGAGAATTTATTTATTGTCCGGAGAATTTTGTTCTTTTGAGGTTTTCGAAAACGTTTTTAAAAGTTGCAAATACAACAACAAATGTTTTGCAATTCCGAAATTAAGTCAAGCAAGTCAAACATACTTCAGACTGGGATTAACGTCAAATCCTTTTTTCTACATATTGTTTGAATCTTGCCATTATTTCGGTAATACAAAATGTACATCTTACACAGCATACACAGGTTATCCAAACTTATTGCGAAAACAATGAATCCACGGTTACGTTTCGTTCATTTGGGGTTAAGTTCATATTCTGTTAAGAAAGAGGAGGCGAATGTTTACATACCGAGGAGTTCGAAGTGGGAATACAATCTATCTGGAACCCAGCATTGCATTGTGATTGTTTTTAAAGCGCATAGCTTTGCTAAAAAACGAGGAAGTGCAATAGTGGGTCGTGCGGTAAACGGCTTCAGGACAAATGGATGAAAATGCTGAGAAAGCCAAGAATGTTCACCTATTAAACTTTTAGACTTGTTGGTGAAAGCTCTATTTGCCCGCGTGTAACAGCTGCCGTACGTTATTAGGGCATAGCCCACGTTAGGCTGACGCTCATAAGTCGGAAGAAAGTTTTCCGCAGGAGCACTTTAACCACATGCTGTATATGTTCGTGTACCTATCGATAAGACTTGGAAGCTCCCACCCGCACACGTGAATGATACTTTGTTCTTGGACAGACATAGAGATATATAGATATATTCCTCGGACCCCTTCCAAACACTTCAACTTTCGCGTAGTCAGTCCAATTTATGTCAGCTTGTAGTCTCGCGTTTAGAACGTCAAGCATTATCCAATTTGTCTACAATAAAAATGGCAATAAAGGCCGCTTTATATATACATGAATGACAAATGACATTTCTTGCGATCGTTAAGAGGTTTGCTATCTACCTACCTACAAACTGCGAACATACGTCTAAGTACAAACTCAAGTAAACTGTCATTTTTGTGATATCTTTTAAACGTAAAAGTCACTCAAACTGTTTTCAAATTTTTGGTACAAAAAAAAAAAAAAAGAAAAAACGACTGCATATTAAATTCAATTTTGCGTTTGTTACACTTAGCCGGTGACACAAGTAGACAAGTAGAGATTTTAAAATATATAGTTTTTAGGGAAAAGAAAACCGAATGAAAACCGATTGATTTATAACATCAAAGCTAAGTGAACTTTTAATTTGAACGCGTATTGTTTAAGGTTAACGAGATTAGATTCCATAGCGACCTTTTTTACGACGAGCCATTTACAATCGATTTGGGTTGAAAATAGTATTTGCCCTCAAGCCTGGTATTTATCTCAAGCACACATATATACAAAAGACATATTTTATGTTGCTTAGGGCCGGCAGATCAGTGGATCTAATAATAACAACAAGGAAATAACGGCAACCCGAGTTTAGAAGGCCTTGAGTTAGTGTTTATAAAGTGGTTATTAATAGCGTGATTTTGAAATCTTAAAAGAGCAACTGTTGGCGCGTATTCGCGTATCATTCCCACCCTCAAAAATGAGAATACGTTCAACTTTCTATCTCGACTGGAAACTCCAACAATGTTGAGTATTTTTAGATGAATTGCTTATAAGATTTTTGTATATTACAAGCGACATAATAAAACTAATACACCGCCATTGTATAATAGAAATCTGTGGCAACATATGTTCGTATATAAAAAATTATTATACGTATGGAAGTTTTGAAAAAGTTTTAGATAAACTTTTTGCTGTTTGCGATTATTCCAATGCAGTTACCAACACTTGGATGGATATGGAATATCTTGATGAGTTGGCAACAAAAACTAAAAAGCAGGAACTAATAAGAAGAGCAAACAAGCACACCATTAGTGCACTTAGAAGGCGGCCACAATAGTTTTTATACTGTACACCCACTACTTCTGATACAGATTTCAATTCAACAATTTTCGAAACAATTTTTTAGTTTCGCTCCATCGACATGCTTCGACCCAAGGACGAACACTATTGAATATGGTTCGGATAGGATCACTTCTTCAACCGCCTCATTTTGCCAAATCGTTATGCAGTATTAAGCGAAGTGATGGTGGGATTTTACCTTACTATAGTGTTTTTGCTTGTTTTTAGATTATCATCCTCTCTCCGATTAATAAGATCATCATTTAAATAGTTCGTAATCTAAAAACAGCAAAAACAACAGTCCTTAAGAATTTTATGCTACAGTTATGCTACAGCGATTTACGATTACTTGTTACAAGTGTGGCAAACTTATAGCGAAAAGTCTTATTCCGTTTAATCCGATTCAGTTTAATTCCGGCTTTATTAAGTAAGATAATCTTCGTGAATGTTCTAGTACAAGCTTTTTTGTCATAAAATTCAGTGAAAGTAGATATAACTACGAATTATTTACCCCCTTTACGAGCATTTATCTTGTATCTGTAATAGAATTTCCTTCCTGCCTTTATGTGACATCGAAGCAATTCGTCTTACGGTTGTCTTGTCGATGTTGACGAACTCAAACAATTTTATTCCTTGATGCTCTATAGGATTCACAAATAAACTAAACATATCTGCTATTGTCGGCTGAGAAGTTCCTGCATTTTTCCCTCGCGTATGCTTCTTCTTTCGTTTTCTTCCTTTACTTTCTTTCTTTTTGCTTTTTTTTCGCTTTTCTTTTCTGTTCTAGGCCCACCATCGGAGGTCAGACGCATAATCATTTTTTTTGACGCGTTGGAAAAAGCTTCAGGTGAACCTATAAAGTTTGCAGACTCTTGATGAGCATCAAATTCTGAATTAATGTACGGGCGTCTATCATTACATCTATCCGTCTGTGATAAAGATTCTCTCAATTATTCAAATTCGACAATAATGTAGCATCTTGTAGACAATTTGGTGTTGAAAAGAGAGCGAATCGGTCAGGAAGCGCACCTACCGTACAACATAAACTGAAGACACTTTTGCTTTCAAATACACCGGTTTTTTTGCTCACTCGTTGCTTACATGCACATGGCAGATACAACAACAAAAATTCCCAGGTATTATCTGGAGATGGGCCGACAGTACATGTGCAAGGATTTTCGATCTCGTTTTTTCTTTTTTTTTCTATTAAGAGTTTGGTTTAGTTCAAGATTAAAGTAGTACGCAGAAGTCATTCGGCGACGGCCGAATATAATTTTCCTCAATATCTTTTCCTTTCTTTTTTTTATTCACATGTATATAGAGATGTTTTTGTTTTCAATTTACAAACTTTTTTCTTTTTCGATTTATAAACTTTTAAAAAAGTTCGAGTTATATTTTTAAAATTCTTCTATTTGTGCTTAACTTGGTTGCTATATCTTTTTTTTTTTGTGCCTGATATGTTTACGTATTTGATATGTAAATGTTGGCCTTAATCGGACCACTGTGAGCGTTTGAGGCTTATTTGAGCTTTGAACTTAAATTTTCTGGCTTTTGCTTTTCCAACAATTTTTCGTTATTCTTCCTTATTATTATTATTATTATTATTATTAATTGAGCCAGAGAATTCTAAGATTAAAGTCTTAGAGCAGTCGCATCTAAGCCTATCGGCCTTATTGAAAACTCTACCGCACTTGAGATTTAGAAGAAGAAAAATGTATTTGGTGGCCATGGTATGGGTGGTGGCCATGATCACAAAATTAACACCATTTCGCTTTTTTTCTGGCCTCACAGGCTGACACACAGACAAAAGTCCCGTATTTTGGACATGAAAGAGCCAACCGACCAAAAATTTAGCACAGAGTTACATTTGGGAGCTATGCAGAACCATAAACATAGTAACATATTTCATAATTTCTGTAATATTGGCCAAAGAATACGCCGAGAGTGCAAGATAGGCTGAGAACACCTCCGCTTGTTTTACGTTTATAACCATCGCTTACAGACACGGTATTAATATCCACATATATTCTGCAAAAATGGCCACAGCCCGCCCCGCCTATTCAATACAATGGAATGTGAAAATTTAGTTGTTTCGTTGTTTTTGCTTTTAAGACTTCTTCACAATAACTGTGGTGGATATAAAAAATTCGGTCAGAGCTAAATATTATTTTCGTATCTATTTTGTTTTTGACAATTCTTTTATTTGTTACATAATCCGAAATCAAGAGATAAATAGCCTGTATATAATATGTTATGTCTATATGTAGGTTGTTTGAGTATATAAATAAATACAAGTTCGTGTCAAAGATGGGGAAAAACTTTCTGCCTGAAAGTTTCGGTAAAAGTAACGGTTTGGGATGATTTCTGCCCTTGCTTTAGAATGAGAACAAAGATCTCGTGATCGTGAATGAAAAGAAGTTCATGAATTTTTTATGGGCTGCTTCCAAGGATATTGATCTGATCATTAAGCAGGTTCAAAAAGACGAAGCGTGATAAGTTTAGTGAAGCAATAATTTCCAATATTGAATGGCCCTCAGGAGGCTCTACTGGGACTACTTGCCACTTCCAACGTACCTTGAACTCGTCAACGTACAGTATGACTTCTATTCATTCATTCAAAAAAGGTGAACAAGAGGCCTCGGAAACAGCATCATTCAGGATCTGCTTCGGTTCTACAGGCAAACTATTAATAGTTAATTATTAAGCTGGCGGGAGAGTTCTATCGTATTTTGAGTGAAACAGTTTTCTTGAATTTGAAGATGTTCGATCCGTTCCTTATCATGCTAATGGCATGCGCCGACTTCCTTTCCAATTGCAAAGTGGTTAAAAGCGGTCTTCAGTTTTTAAGACTGAAATCTACGGAACGAATTGTGCGAACATTTACATCTCCAACTTACAAGCAGCAAGCGATGCGTTGCTTGCCTCCTGGAACTCATACCGAAGACAGTGTCTTAAATAGAATTTATTCACTCCGCACTTCGTAGCTAACTAAATGATAAACAGCCTTGAAAGTAGTCCCCCCATATGCCGCGAGACCTACACTAAATGATAACACCCCGTATACCACATCGACCAGCTTGTCTAGACTTGACGAACAAAATTACCTGCAGATAGTTAAGTAGGACATAACTGCCTCGCCCGTCTATTATATTGCATTTAGAACTTACTGCGTCTAAATTTTTCGCGTTTCTTTTAAAAAAAAAAATCCGGTCCTATCTTATTCAAAAATCCCATATAAAGCGAAATTAATAACAAACTGTTAAGCATCATAGGATTTATTTAATAAGCTTTGGTGGAAATACTGAAACTCGACCCTAAATAAAAAAATTACTGCATTCCAATAAAAAAAACAAAATCAAAAGATTTTCGCCTCGGACTTATTGCATAATAAATATTAACTTAAAAGTCGAGAAAAAAGTTCATTAATTAATACGCGATTCATCATAAGAAAGCCAAGTCAAGTTTTATAGCTTTTCCATAACGAAATAATTTGCATATCCGCCTGATTTGATTCTCTTAAGCTCGTCAATCCAAATAAGGCAAACTATCCCTGACCGTTTTTATATCGTGAATAAAGTATTTTTTTGCTTTCAGAAAGATTTAAAGTTTTTCCTAAATAATTTAACAACTCACACAGTTGGGATTATTGCTCAGTTAGAGAAAAGCGAGCGCTCTATTCTAACGTTCTGTTGAAACTAATTGTATAATAAAAAAACAACAAAACAAACTTGGAAAAACGAATAAACGAAAGGAAAGTTCGAATATATTTTTCGGGATTTATTGAAAAAACTTATACTTTACGGTATGGGACAATGAGATGAATGAAAACCGAATAAAAGTGAAGAAGAGAAAGAAAAAACTCCCAAGTTATTCGAATTGTGTGAGCAAGAATAAAAATGTCCAAAAAGTAAACAACAAAAACAGAAAGGAAGAAAATTATATTTGGTCGTGACCGAATCTTTTGTAACCATCACCGTTGTCCTAAAAGGGGCAAAAAAACAGAAAATGAACTAAACTTTCGTACTTCGAATCTGTTATACCCACCACTGTGATCCTAAAAAAAAAATGGAAAATAACTACATTTTCTTACTCTATAATATTGGGTGGGCGTGGCTGATTTTTTCTAATCTCAGAATAAAAGGGAAAATTTATGTGGTGTAGGTGTTGTACTTTATGAGCAATAAGCAAAAAGCACGGTGCAAAGAAGAGGTGTTGAAAACTTTTCCTACATTGGCTGGTTATGATTGTATGTGTGTGGTTGTAACCAAGTTCTTTGACCGGTTTAAGTAATTTCGCATTTTTTTTTTTTTTTTTTTAGGTGATACCGTCATTTTTGTGAACGGAAGAATGTTTACCACAGATATTATACAGTTGGGCCGACGGACAGATGGGCAGACGAACAAAGAAGTATGCTTAGGTGTATGCCGAATTTGAAACTGGCCAAGATTTTTTATACGTTATGGGTTTTTTGAAGGTTGCTTGAAAATCAAATTACGAGACATTTTCCCATTTTTTTTTGCATTTTCCTTTGAAGGTGCTCTGGGTTATAAGTAATGAGAAGAAAACTAATTTTTTATTCCTTTGGAAAACCAGCGTGGTTCTCCGTTTACGTGATACTCTAAGCGTGTACTTCTCTCAGGAGAATCTTTACAGCAAACATTACACAGACGGACAAACGGACAGACTAAAACTGATTCAGAATTTGATGCCGATCAAGAATACATATGTTTTGCGGAGTTTCTGAAGCTTTCTTCTGGGCGTTGCAAACGTTCCGGCAAAATGAATATACCTCTCATCCTTCAACGATGGGTATAACAGTAGGGGAGAAAGAATGCAGAAAAATTCTTTGTTATTGTAATTTACGGCATTTTATATTAGAAAACTTTTTATTGGTATTGTAAACGAAACGAGGAATGAAAAAAAAAAAAGGGAATTGAATGCGTGGCTCCATGCATCCAAACACGAATTATTAAAAATTGCTTCACAATATTGTAAAATAACTTACTTTTTGTTTAGTTTTTTTTTTTGTTTTCAACCGCAAACAAAAGCATACGTTTGCCGTGGGTATTAATGAGCATCAATTAATAAAGTAAATTACAATATACTTGTCTACGTAAATCGCTATGGCGTTTGTCACTGTGCACTTACCTAGAAGTAAATAAATCAAAAAAAAAAGAAAAATTAAATTAATTGCAAATAATCAATGATGTGTTATGCATGAAATTAATTAAATATTCACAAAATAAAACAGACAGTTTAACTCTACATGGACTATACAAACGTTCAGTCGACTTGCTTCGATAGTCTGTGCACATAAGTGCATAAACTTTAAGGGATAATCAAAAAGAACATAATTAACATTTATATCGTATATGATATTGTAAATAGTGGCTCATGATTTCACGGGGTTTTCAACTAAAAGCATAATTAGTACTATATCAGATGTGATAGCGAAGCGACACCAAACCATTTTCAAGCTTTACATCAAACTTGAAATGATCCGCCCGATCAATGAGAACCCAAATTGTTAAGTATGAATATCGGCGGAGCAATCGAATGTCTATAACTCCGAGATCCTCCCTAGAAGATGGTCGAATCAGAAGAATGTGGTTTATATAAATGTAACGAAGTCATCTCTCAATTTAATGGGCACTGCCCATTAATGCTGGGAGAAAAAAAAGTTGACCTTTCATTTTTCTCGAAAAATATTTATTTATCTCTCAATATTTACTTTGTTCCCCTCAAAGTAATCCCCTTGTGTGACAGCGCTTTTTCCAATCCTTGAAGCTCTCGGGTTTGACCTTGAACTCTTGCGACGATGCCGTTTTTATTTTTTTAATTGTGGTTAAAACTCCGTCTTTTCGTGGGTCTTTTCGATGAAAACGACGGCTAAGGCATGATTACGGTAAAGTTTTTGGGCAACAAAACGACGATTCTTTTGCTCAAAATTTAACGAATTCCGGAACAATCTTCGCAAAATATCCGAAAAAATTGCGTGGCATGAGCCAACCGTTACGCCGACATCCTAAGCAACTTCTCTAAAAGTGATGCGAAGATTCTCCATAACAATTTTCTTCACTGCTTTAACGTTTTTATTGGCTGTTGGTACGTGCTGGTGCGTCCAGGGTGGACATCGCCATTAACATCCTTTCGCCCTTCTGTGAAGAGCTTCGACTAGACTTCTTAAATTAGACTCGCCAAATGCCACTGTCAACATGCTCAGTTATTTTTCCCACGAAATTTGATAAAGTTCTTTGATCCATTTTTTTCGATAGCAAAAAATCGCTAAGCGTATCAAAACGCGCGTAATCTTTATATCTGGCAAACACAAACTAAAAATTCAAAATAGCTGATAATGTCAGCATTTGTTAGGGATCGGTGCACCAATAGAGCAAAAAAGAAAAAGAAAAAATTCCAAAATCGAGTGTACTCCGCTCACAAAATTTGAAGTCACCTTTATTTTGGACACATCCCGTAAATTGCAGCCGTTTCTTAAACTTAAACTTTTCGTCCTTCCCATTTTCTACTTGAAATTCATATTCCGTCGCTGTAGTTTAATATGCTCCATCAAATGTCTGGCCGCCTTGCGAAACAATTCCAATAGGCACGCAAACCATACAACATTTCGTGGGTCGGTTCGGCAAATAACGTCAGAAGTGGAAAGCGTATATGGCGAGAACCGAAACGGGATGTAATTGAAAATTATTTCATTCAAAGTTTGAATCTTTTTGCTTGAAAGATTGATTGTCTTAAACGATTATCCGATAAAATCAAACGTGACTTAGCTTACGTTCATGGAGAAATGATGATTTTCACTGCGGAATTATTGTTAACAAAGTTGCTAACCGACGCATATAAAACCGCATTGACTTATTTATGCGTCAGGCCCGATGCGGCGCATGGGCCCAAACTTCACCAATGTCAATGAATATTTGTGAAGGTGTACGGCAAAAATCGACGGGCAAATCATGCTAACAAAATTATTGCGGCACAATTTTTTTTAACAAACAGGGACAGATTCATACAAGTCGTGACGACCACTATATCAAACCATAGCAATCTATTTTTGGAGAAAATTGCACAAAGAATGCTCGTCTCGCACTTATTGTGTCTCAACAAAGCCAGCGGTACATGTCGACGGTGGGGTTAGAAAAGAGCGAATAATTGAAAGCGAATTTCGATTAAAAATTTTTGCCGGATGCCGCTCAAAGAAGTCGAGCAACAAGCTGTAACTTGCAAAGAGCTTTACAACTAGAAACAGAAAATATGTTTTTTTGTATTTTGTGTTAAAATACCGTTTGTTTTCAGAATCATTTCTTCGCGGTACCCTTTATGCGGTTTTGCAGTCGATCAGTGGATAGTTTTCCTCAGCTATCTAAGAACGAAAGCCTATTAAATTAGCTCGAAATAACGTTGAGACCAAACGCAAACTGTTTGCTTCTCAAAAAGTAAAAACGCTTCTCGTCATTCGTCTTCGGGTTTTTGTAAGTCATCGGAACGTTTTTATCTAGTGCTTGGAAAATGTGATGCCATATGTTTTGTGAAGAATTTAAAGCAACTGGCCGAACAAAAGTGACAAAAATTTACTTGGATGTAATCTTTCACTGAACGTTTAAATTCAGGCCAAATGCATGAATGAGTTGTCAACGATGAATGCATTGTTTTGCAAAACACACACACGTTACACATTTGACATAAAAGTAATACTTTTTGTCGAGAGTCCACTTTTTCATTAAGTAACAAATAATGGCTGCGATGAAGCATGAGGGAGGGTCATTAGTTAGTGCCTGGCATCATTCGGTTTCATTTTTGATTTCGTAGATGCTTCCGTAGATGGATCCGTGAACTATGCGTTCACGTTATGCCATTTCTTCGACATGTTCGAAAATGTTTCATAAAGCTACGTAGGAATGCACGCGCATCTAAAAAGGCACTTTGTGTTGGGCATCTTTTACTGTCCCTCTGCAGGCGCACGTCAAAGCTGAGTATGCAGTAACAAATCTATATCTCACCTAACGCTACACATTAGTTCGTGAATATATTTGAACTTCTGCCAAACGTTTCCAATCATAATTTAAACCATCACCATACGTAAGCTAAAGTAAAATCAACTTTTCCAATTAACTACATGCAGTGCGATAGCAATCGTAGTTAACTGCCAAAAATTTTGTGGAATTTATTGTGGTTTTAACCAATCGGCCGACTCACAAACATTTTTAAATCGATCCCAGAATTTAATGCTAATTGAGAATATCTTCAATAGCATGAATTTTTTCAGCTTCAACTACGAGATGGTAGAGTTAATACAGCTTTGGTTGATAGTTAAAAAAGAAAGCAAGCAAAAAAAAAAAAAAAAAAAAAAAA
>KK502411.1:249574-286213 GCA_000688735.1 Glossina austeni | reverse complement strand
TTAAAAAAAAAAAAAAAAAAAAAAAAAAAAAAAAAAAAAAATAATAAAGTAATTTTAAATTTTATTATTTTTTTTTTTAATTTTATTTTATAATTAACCAAGGAAACAATATAAACCGTAATATTAAAATAATAGAGGTTTTTTTTTTTTTTTTTTTTTTTTTTTTTTTTTTTTTTTTTTTTTTTTTTTTTTTTTTTTTTGAATAAAAATCAAAATTCCTGCTAATAAATGAAAGCTTTAAATAATATAAACCTTTATTGAAATAAAGAAGATTTCATTAAAAAAATGAAATCATAAAATTCATATATCGTACTACACGAACATCTCCCTTAGTTCGAGCAGAATAGCATTTTGTGTCATTTGCCACAAAAACAACAACTAACTGCAATTTTTCCATTCCATTCCATGTATATACTAGTTGCGTAACTTCCTATTGAATTTTGGTGAGCAAAACGGATGATAATAATGATGTTGTTTACGCTTGAAAAAGAGTAGAGACCGCCTGCTTGATACTTCTTAGTAATTATCATTGCCATGTAGCTGGCCTTGTAAGCGCTGCGAGAACACATATCGGACCGATGTGGCAGTTTTACATTTATCATGCACCATAATATCATGAATAATTCATACAAATTACAGCAATGCATACCACCATCAATATCATCCCTATCATCATCATCATCGAAGCCTACGTCGATGCCAACACTTAAACAATTGTTATGATAACCGAGTTCCAAAAAATATTGCAGGGTGGAGAATACACTGTTTGTTCTTTATCATATACATGCATATATATATATATATATATATATATATGATTATATATGTACGTGTATATATATATGTATGTATGAATGTATATATGTATGAATGTATATATGTATATATGTATGTATTGTATGTATGTATGTATGTATGTATGTATGTATGTATATATGTATGTATTGTATGTATGTATGTATGTATGTACGTAACAAAAAGCGAAACTCACTGATTATCCTTGTTACAGTATTACCAAAGGATAAACATATAATATAAGTTGTGTGCGCTGTAGATTTTGTTTTATTTCCCAACACAACTGCTTCTCATTGTTATTAAACCTCAGCAAAAACCACAGTTTTTGTTGTGCAATTCTTTCTTTTTTTTTTTTTTTTTTTTTTTTTTTTTTTTTTTTTTTTTTTTTAGCATAACAAGTATGCATTAAATTGAGCGAAAACTGTCATGATTCATTAAATTTTAATTTTAATGATGATAATAATAATAATGTGTTGCTGGCCAAATGTTTTCTTTTTTGCCTGTGGATACTAGAACAAAGACGAAACTATGCAATGAGAAGACAAGTATAATTACAAAACAAAGTCACACCACTGAGAAGAGAAATATGCGACAAAGCTGCGTAGATCAAAGGGACGAAAAAACAAAAAAAATAAAAAGTGTAAAAACAAGTAAGCACAACAAACCAGAAAGGAACAGAGTAAATTTGGGAATGGCCGTGATGGTATATGGATGTTATCATCAGATTTAGTCAGCTTACGGAAATGTTCGTCGATCGTCTTTACAGCTAGGAGAAGTGAAAATCGAAGTATGTATAAGAGTTAAATGGAGGGCAAAAGTGTAAGTGCTAAGAGTAGAACTAGGAAATTGAAACAAAGATAAACGAAGAAGAAGACGAAGAAGAAACAGAAAACAAAGTAAACCCGGAAGTAGAAGCAAACGTACAAGTACGCATCCAAAAAGTAAAGTAACGTAAAAAGTAGAAATAGAAATGCAAGCAGGAACAGAAACAGAAGTAGAATACGGAAAAGAAATTGAAATAGAGGCAGGAGTAGAAGTGAAAATAGAAGTAGAAGTACACGTACAAATACATGTGTAAGAATAAGTATAAGTAGAAATGGAAATAGAAATAGATATAGAGAGAGAGAGAGAGAAGAAAATAAAGAAACAGAAACAAAAACAGGAATAGATACAGGAATAGAAATGGAAATAGAAATAGAAGTAAAATAAGGGTGAAAAGATATAAGCACAAGCAAAAGTAGAAGTGTATTAGTATAAAAAATAAAATGAAAACAGAAATAAAAACAGAAATGTAGGAAAAGAAATAGAAATACAAGTAGGAGTAGAAATAGACGTAAAAGTGTAAATAAATATATGGAAATGCAAATCGAAGTACACACTGATATTTGCTATCAATGCTAGAACTAATTTTCGATTGCTTTTCATTTTTTCAAACTTTTGGAAGAACTTGGCCTGTTTTTTTTTTTTGCACACCATTCCGAAACACTAATAATGTAGATGCGAAATTACAACATAGACAGCAAACGTACTCATGTACAAATCTACCGAGCTCAACTCAGAACAGAAATATATATATATCCGGGATACTTATCCATTCCTCTTCTTATGCGTTTCACATAAAAGTGAAATTTTTATGCAAGATATAGCCCAACAGAAAACTCGAAACGGAAAAGGTATCTGCGCTCGTCTTACTTCCGATAAATACTTTTCTGAAAGGATCTGTGGTTTTCGCTATCCACACGCACAGCCCGCGAAAAAGTTATCATTTATATAATAAAGAGTAATATTGGAAATGAAGTACGAGTAGAGATAGTGGCAGGTATTTTCTGACCAGATAGCTTCATATACGATCAAAATTGACTTATGGTGTATGAAGTTTTTTTTGGAAATCGTTTCGTAAGGACTTCTTTCTTATCGGGACCACGGCTTAAAAAACTGAAAGCAAGCCGTACTGATTAGGTACATGAAGCCTTTCTCTACATCTTACATCGACGGGGTCGGTCACCCGAAACCATCAGATTAATAATTGAAGAAAATATACACGATTCTAAATCTGCTTGCAAATCTCGCGTATTCTAACCACAAGAATTTTTGATCATCTTAAAGTTGTCTTCTATCATAAATCTTTATAGTTATCACACTAAAGTGAAAGAAAGATGTCGCAAATGTTTAGGTTCTCTGGGAATACCATGGAATTCCATTGGAATTTCACCAACTGGACACAAAAAACACATCGAAACGTTACGATCGTCTAAGAGCACCTAATTAAAATTTTGTACATCACCTCAGCTACAGTGATGCAAAAAGCTGAAAATTGAAGAAATATTAGGAAATAGAGTTGGATGGGAAGGACTTTTTGAAAACCAATTTACACAAAAGGGTCCGAAAAACAGAGCAATGCGGTCAAAACACTATTCTGGCTCTATTTTCATTACCAAAAAAAAAACTAAAAATTAAACTACATTGCCATACAAATGCTTATCACCTATAAGGGCGCTTATATCAGACCAAGTTCAACAATTAATTTATCCCACCCCAAAATTTTCCACATTTGTTCGTGTCAAAAAATTCTCAATACTTTTTTTACAATAAGTGCTTTCCAACATGTCTTGTTATGTGGGGAGTAGCTGTAAAAATCGTTAGATCCGACCCATTTTCAACACGATGCGTTCTTGAAGCAAGACATGTCACAATCCCACGATAGCATCTCAAAAATTGTGATCTGTAGACTAAAAACAAATACAAGAAAGATTGACTCAGAGATAGGCTTAAACTGATTCGGAAAGCGATTTTGAATCGATTGGTAAAATAGAGACTGAATGTAGCGCGAGTGCTTCTGGCCGTTTCATACGTTAAGGACGACTTATCACGTTACGAATCCTTTTTGGTTTTGAAGAAAATTTCTCCTACACTTAACGAAATTAAAAATGAGAAAACTTTGTAAGACTCCTTTTGGTTTCAGAAATCCAAATAATAAGCTTAGCCTCTATAATTGAATTCAGTTGAATTGCAGATCAGTATTTACACCATGCACCACTAATTGTACATGTGTGCGTTAAGTTTGCCCGGATATATGTAAAATCCAGAAGAAAGCGACTTCGGTCCACCTTTTATTATACCTATCGCGTCAGAATGACATTCTGAACCAATTGCAGCTTGTCCGTCCCTCCGTCTGTCTTGTCTTCTTGTGTGCAAATGAAACGTCGCAATTTTTGATAGAGTTTTACAATATTGGTTGGTGACTAAAGGAAAATTGTTCGGATCGGATTTCCTTTTCGCCCATATAAGGCCTTATTTTAAGAAGTCGTCACATGAATAACTGTAGGATGGTATTTAATAGCTCACTACCGTTTACTTGTTTTTATCTATATGTGATTTGAAAGTGAAATTTTTATACAGGGTTATCCACATTGCGGTCCTGATTTGGCCACCCTATTTCTGGAGCATAAGTCATGATTACCGATTCTTTTTTCTCGGCGTGAAGTTAAAGATATTGATGTTAAAAATATGGAATTTCAACATTTTGGCGGCACAAGCCATACAATACGCGACGTTTTAACGTTATTGCGTCCGATAATTCCCAGACGTGTAATTTTTCGTTTTGGTGAAGTCAATTACAATATTTTACCACTGGATTTTTTTTTCATAAAGGGTCGAGTTTATGTCATCAAACTCTTGACGCTTTGTAAACAAACATCGGTCAAAGTTATGACCGAAAAATCACCGAAAATCAACTCGAAAGGATCCAGTCCTGTGAGATTTCCGTTCAGGACATTTGAACGATGTTCAATTCCACAAAGAATGGGAAGTCCAAGCGATATATTGAATAAAGAAAAAACTTGATCCAAATCCTATTTATGTTTACTTTCGGGACCACAACAACAAAAACTCTAATTATTTGCGCGCAGTATTTGCATTAAATTTTATAAAAGGCACAAACATTTGCGCACGCCATGTTGTGTATTGATTAATATAACCTTCAATAGTAAGTTGTTAGTAATAAAAATTGAAATCCAGAACTATTTAAATAAAAAAAAAGCCATCAATTACAAGATTGTTTTATAAATAATAAGCGAAAGTTGGACACTGCAGGTGAGTAGACAACTATGCGGCATATCTAACACATATATAAAAAAGCCTTAGTCTTACAAAATAAATGAAAATTTAAATTGGAGTTCATGGGAAACCGAGGAATATTCCGGTAAGAAGGTTTCCATTATATTTTTTGCATTTGAAGTCATTTGTCAAAATTGCTCCGAATTCTTGTGCCATTAAGAAGTACGATTCTCTCCGCTTTAGTGAGATTCTTACGTCACTCTTTCTGTGCACTGTGTCTTCCCATCCGCTGCCATTCAATACAAATAATATGAAAGCGTAACATAAGATGTCAAAGGAGAGTAAGTGTAAGCAAGTCTTGTAATGTGAGAGGAAACAAATCTCTGGTGCTTGGTAATTAAATGCCAAAAAGGATAAGTAATCTATTTGCTCTCTTTCACAAGAGTCTTCCTTACCACTCCATTATAGTTACGTAGTTTTGGTCGCATAATCTGGTTCAGCGATAAGAAGAACATAGCATAACGCATTACGAGATTTATATTAAATCAATAATTGAAGTAATAAACAATTTTTCTTCGCACTGAATAAAAAGTATTTAATAATACAAAAACTCGTATTGGGCCTTTTCACTTGCTTGTTGTAAAACAAGGCATTCAAACATTCAAACATTTTATAATCACTCTTGAAGAGATTTGTAATGCATTTAATAAAAAATGAAAATAATGAAAGAAGAAAAATATTATTCGATAGGAAAAAAGAAAAAAGTTTTTAAAATGTGCTGGGTTAAGATCATATAAACCTTAAGAGAAAAATGCAAAATAATACATAAGAAGGGAAAAGAAAACAAACAAATTCTCAACAATAGTATGAAAAATAAAATTTTATTTCAATTGCTTTTGCAGAAAGGAAAACAACATTTCATGAGAACATAAAAAAGAGTATTTTTTTTTTTTTTTTGCAAGCATTTTATTGCAGTATAAAGTGACAGCACAGTGAGCAAAGAGCAACACTTGAATAACCGACCAAGTAATGGTAGAGAAGAAAGAAATTAAGAACATTTTTGGGTTGCTTTCTAAACGAGAGAGCACAGTTGCCCACCATTTATGTGTGTGCACAACGCGCACACAATTAGCATTTATTTCCGTTCTTAATACGTACAACGTACAACGACACACCGAACCAAAAGCTGTAATAATAACACACATTCATGGTAATCATATACCCTTACGGCATAGCAAGTGTGCTGTTGAAAGTGAAGAAAGATCCAAAAACAAAAAATAATCACAAAACACTGTGATATTAAAGCCAGCTTGCCTGCCTCATAATAAATACGTTCGCTTGTACAAATTGCACGCGTATAGATACATATATACAAACGCCGTGCCCTACACAAACAAACAAACCAAATGTAGCGACTTTACGGCGCGCGCCATTACGTCTACACTTAGTTTGGTAGTTTGTCATTACGCTGACGATGATGATGATGATGATGATGACGATGATGATGATGACGATGATGACGATGATGATGACATTAGTGTTAAAGCTTAGCTGTGTCTATTGTGCGTATTGCTATTGCCTCCATGGCTAACTTATTTTCGCTTTATCTCTTTTTTTTCTTTTTTTTTTAATTGCTACATCAACTCCAGTGTGCTTAGTGCTTGAGAATATTTTAGAACGAATAAAGAAATGGAAAAACTATTCATCCTAGTTTTTAACTAGCCACCAAATAACGGACAAAATTTTGCCAAACTATTTGCAAAATAAGACAAACTCCAAGTTTTTCAGTTCGATTAATCTAATGTCCACCAATATGTGTAGTCGTACGCTGTTTGATTTCATTAAGTGGTAAAACTTGTTATGAAAATCGGAAAGTTTACGTACGTACTTTTCGTTGATGTCGGGTTTAAAAATATGCATTAGACTGAATTTAAGGATAACCGTATTTTCCCGACTAACATCTGCGGGAAAACTGAAACTGATCTTGCAACAAGCGACTCATAGTTCAAAAGCAACGCTAGGCGATAAGCTGAACTAACTAACAGTCGTCAAGATCAGGTCACAAGCGTTTTTTTTCTTCGATAAATAAATACCACGTACCAGATGCCACATATGTTGCTTTTGCTGATAGTGGAATGCTGTTGATTTCCTTTTGGGAAAATATAAACTTACAGAAGAGAAACTTATCGTCGTACGGCGGAAATAACTTCGACACTCCACTTGAATATACTACTGCGATCAAAACTTAGTAAGAAGGTAAGGTAAGGAAGGTAAGAAGGTAGTAAGTAAGGTTTTCTTCGATTGTGATGGTGTAGTGCACTGTCAAATATTGCCGCCGGACGATGATACGAACAAGAAATATTATTTAAATATTAGGCGACGCTTGAGTCAGTCTGAGCGCTGGAATTATGGGATCAACAACTCTTGGTCTTTACATCCGAATAATGGTTCTTCTTATAAATTGCGTTGGTTCTTCAAAACTTTCTCACCAGAAATTCACTTTTGCGCCGGTCCCCATCCGCCATATTCATCTGATTTGGCACCATCTGAGTGCTGGGTATTCTCGATACTTAAAAAACCGCTCGGGGGAAATCGTGTTCAGCCGATTGAACAGATAAAAGCGAATGAATGTGGAATGAGTTTTTTTTTTTAAATAAAACTAAACAGGTATCTGATTTCCTAATGAAAGTGTTGGTGTGAAATTTGCGACAGGTGTTCGGTAGCGACGTTACCTGGGCGAGTCTTAGATTTCAATGGCAAAGTGTTACCATCTTTTGATCACAGTGCTATCTATTCACCTCAATGGATTCCAACTTCGAATTAATTGATATTGAAAGTAGACAAAATGCGAATGTTACCAGACCTTTGCAAATAAAAGATTTGGGAGAATCTTGAGAAAATTCAAAGGGGCCCATATACGGCCACATATTGATTATTGCATTAAAAATCAATGAAAATTATGTTAAGCCTTGCTTAGTATAACAATGGGGTTCGATTATCGTATCATCAAATTGCAACTTATTTTAGGTATTTAAAGACGTAAAAGAACGAATTCGTTTTGCCCGGACAAACTTTGTTTACATTATTGTTAGGTAAAATCGAACAGATAGCTCCACACACAAAGCTCCATCTTCATCTGATAATTTGACTAATTAGTAACACTTTCAATCGACCTAAACGTATTGCACTTGTTTGTTTTTTGGCCTCTTTATACTACAATCGCTATCTGTAGACGAACATATTATACATATATGCTATGTAAACTAATGCTATTAGCGGATATTAAAAATTCCCTTTAATGTTTTCCAAATATTTATAAAACAAGACAATACGCTCCAAAACAACAACTCCATATATATGTACATTTCAGACAATGTCAGTAACTGCACCAACTTAATGATGAGCTGTCTGCCTATGATGGGAAAAATAAAGTCAATACTCGCTTTGGTCCCACACATAGTTTTAAGGTAACGTCATATAGTCAGGTCGTTATCATAAATCACTTAGCGATCTGACAGTAAAGACTGATCTTCACTAAAACAGCGATTGCCACACTCGAAGGCTGCTGTTCCGCCTTCGAAAGTCGAGCTTAACGACTGAAATAAGATAGATATCGGAAATGTTAAGTAATTTTTTGTTGATCTGACCTTTATTTTCAATTTTCGGTTATATCGTAAAACATGATGGGTAGAAGTAAAGCAGTGGAAATAGTAGTGGGAATAATTGGATGAGTCGGCCCGTAATAGAAATCGTGTCTCAAAGAAGAACTGTTTCGAAACATTTTCAATAAGATTCGGAAGATAAAATATTCGTGGGATAAGTCTCGAAGAAAAAAATACCTGTCGTGGTGCTGGTAAATTAAGTTTGCCGAAGATTGGATGCTAATCGCAGCAATAGACAGGGACTTGATTGGCGGACTTGTTCTTTAATTCGTTCTTTTTGTCACCATTGCATCAAGATTAAGAATCAGTTATATAGATACGCGCAAAAACAGCTAAAAGGTGAAAATAAGTCGTCCATCTATTGGCGTTGTTTGTACAATCATGCCAATACTATGTTAAGACATATATATGTGTGCGACTACATTATAATTTCACGTTGTGATAACAAGAATATTCACGAATATTTTTTTTCTTTTACTACTTTTTTTTACCATAAGGAAGACAAAATTTCAAATTTTTGGCGACATCTTAAGAGAACACTGATCGATATCATCGATCTACTGTTACTTTACATGACACGTGTTTGTCAAGCAAAGTTTGGCAATCAGAAAGTTGCCAATAAATAGATCGAGGAAAAAACAAAAAAGTTTCTTCTGGAAAGGTACACTTAAATTGCCCGACCGATGGGAAAATGGCATATCAAGCGGGGAACAATAACTTAAATAAAGCACTTTACGCCATTCCCTTGAAAGAAGGGATCCTTCACTTTAAAAAAAAAAAAAATTTATTTTGATCATGAAAGGCAGAAACATAGTCTGCGCACATGAACCCCGTTTGTTATTTCAGAAAAGTCAAAAAGTCGTCGTACAAGTCGTTACTACTAGTATTGATCATATTAAGGCCGACAGTTGCTTTACGTCTACAGAGGTTAGCACCTATCTAAAGTCAAATTATCGGTAACCCCGGTACAATTTGAAGACACTCCGAGATTTTCATAATTTATGCGTTTTTGATGAAAGATTCAGGCCTGGACTCGAGATCATTAATAAAAAGTGGAGACTCATAATTATTCTTAATTACTGTACTTGTACTTTAATGTACTTTTATTCATTAAGAACAACCGCAGAATCAAACAAATCAGAGAATTATATTCGTTCGTCACCGAATCGTTTATACCCCTTACCATTGTCCTAAACAAGTGAAAACATTACAATCGGGCTAGGGCGACTATTAAGTACCTTACACTACATTGCCTAACACAATCATTATTTTTGCCATGGAATACAAAAATTGTACCCTCTTTTTTATGGACTTACTATTACAGAACTGTGCATTAAAAAGTAAACCTCTTTGCAAATAAAGGCTTACTTTCCGTAAGAAAGGTCAGAACTCAGCGCAGTTAATTGTTCTATTGAATTACTATTATGGGTCAATTTGCATCACGAAATACTAAAACTCAGACTTTTCTGCCTGACAAAACAAAAAAATTGTTGTGAAAATTTGTATGAAGAGAAGGGTACAAAAAATTGATCGAGATGGTTCAAATTTGATCCAGTGCATTTTTTTTTGTTATCTTACATTTGTACTTATGATCTGGTTATAACCAATATTGCCCCAGGTGTCTCAAAGTTTTCACACCAGTCAGCTTTTGTCGAGAAATTTTGAAAATTGCAATTTTTTCCCCATAAGTAGTTTTCAAAATAAGGCATTGCATGGGGAGTCGTTAAAAAAGTGGACCGATCCAAACCATTTTAATGTTCATCAAAATATTATATCATCAAAATATTATATCTCAAAAATGGCGGCCTGTGCTTTTAATTTACAATTTAGTTCGATAGACAGACAGACAAGCTTAGAATGGTTCAGAAAATCATTCTCAATAAGAATATATGTGAATACTGTGCAGCGTCTCTGAAGCTTCGTACTGGGTGTTCCAAACGTTTTGTCAAAATGGCTATGCTCTTCATCCCACGTTAATCCTTCGGATATAAAAATGAAGGGTATCATCAGATTCATTCGAAACCGTATACATTTTATCTTTCGTACTTTTTTTTTATTTGCATTTGTGCGTCAGTTTTTTCTCTCGGTGACATTTTTCCATCACATCTGCTTTCCTTTTCGTTTTAAACTTCTTGGAGTTCTTGTTTGGGGAGGTTTACGGCGCACAAAAAACGAAAAAAAGAATAATGATAATAAAAAAAAAAAAAAAAAGAAAAAAAATACAGTTAACATAAAGTGAGAAGATAACTCCGTAAACTATGCATATTAGATGCATTAAATCTGAATTAACATGACTGCATAATCGTTATTACGCTGATGGCAACAAAAATTCTAATAAAAACAAAAATAATGACTATCATAACGATAATGACGAGGATGATAATGATGATGATGATGATGATGATGATGATGATGGTAATCATTACATGTTATTGTGAACGATACTAATAAAGTTGAATGATAATTATATATGTGCGTAAATGCGTTTTGTACCAAAGTGTGTGGAGTAATTTTCCTTTTAATTTAAAAAACAAAACAAACAATCACTTTAACATTAAAGGTCCGACGAATTTCTGAATTTATTCGTTTCATTATTATCATGGATTCTCTCCTCTGTTCGTACTATATATGCGCAAAACTCAATTTTCATTAAATTAATTTTGGAAACATTTAACAAAAGTTTCATTGATACTCAAATGTACATCGGCTGCTTGCCAGGTGTATTCTCTCTAATCTATGAAAATTTTACTGATTGGTATAGAATTTCATTTACAAAATCAATTCTCTTACGCTCATTCGATAAATTGCTCTTCTATCGAATTTTGAATAATTTCCAAATATTATTCACTTATTCAGTTTTACATAACTACGCTTTTATGGCCAAATGCGGCTGAGATATACATTAGATATAGCAGACTCTCTCTTTTTAATATTAAAACTCAATTGACTGCATCCGTTAGTTTTAGAGATTTTTGATTTTAAAAATGTATGAGGATATATATAGATATATATGATATATGATATATGATATATATATATATATATATATATATATATATATGATAAAATGCAGAAAGCATTATAGGTGCACGCATGCATTTCGATTAACGACATCTGACATTAATGAAAATGATAACATAATGCAGAGTATTCATCATGTACACAACGCTTGAATCCGATGAATTTGATCTTTGTCTTCCATTTCGTATTAACGTGGTATTCGGTGTACGCAGACGCTAATCATGAAACGGTTGAAATTGCACTTTCGACATCCATTACTTTTGCTTTTTAATTTGAAGAAATCTGCTGCCAAAATTTCAAAAAAAAAACCAACAATAGAGTTTAAGAAAATCAAGGTCATTCTCTTGAATTGACACCTGCATGACGCTCGTCCACGCGTTGCTACAGTTGTCAAGGATACACTGCTGCAATCGAATACTCGTCGAATACTGACACCGCAGCCAGCGTACTCACCAGACGTAGCGCCTTCTTGCATGCCTTGGTTGGCACGCGGCTTCAAAATGCTGAAAAAGCGCGAACATAGATCGATGGTTGGATCTCTGCCAAACCCATATACTTTTTCCAACACGCTACCGCCTTCGTATCGTTATCGTGTTGCCAGAAAAGTGGTTCAAAATGATGAAAAATATTTTGATGAATTTTTCTCAATAAATGTCTCTTGCAAGTGAACAAATTATCAAAATGCGTGCAAGCACCCAATATATATGTCTAGGGTTTTTTACTGGAATACGGTGCTTGGCCATGGATGTTTTATACTTTTTTCTACAAAAATCGAGATTGCATTGGATTTTATCGTTAATTGTTGACGGGTTAGTAAACCAATTGAAACCATTTTTGTACTAAACATGAAGGAGATCCTAATAAATATCTGGGTCATAGATTTTCGGAACCACGTCGATTGGATTGAAAGTTATACACCAATATATGAAAGAGATGACAGTTGAGGTTCTGCGAGATTGTTTTAGTTTCTTCTGCATTCTGGACGAGTAAGCAATGGTTGTTGAAAATTTCGGCTTCTCAAATTGCTAATGCTAAGAAGCATAGATTAAATAGACCTCGAAACTACAAATAGGAAAAATATATCATTCTTAAAGCATTTTCAAAGGAGGGAAACATATTGCGAGCCCTTTTTCCTAGAATGCTTATCTTGAAGTTCCCCCTCTAATAAATGACTCCATCATTTGACAACGCCTTGACAACGGCCTTGCTATTGATGTTAATAGTACGTCCGACTTATACTATAAATTTTTGGGCCTTTAGATTATATTGCAATCATCCCTTTTTCACTGTAGGTTTACAAAAAAAAGTACTTTTTTTTTTTGTTTCTTTGAAGCAACGGTTTTCAAATGTGAAAAATTGCTTTTCAACGCCCATTAGCTACATTTGAAAAATTCAATTTTCCAAAAATCACATCGAATTCGACGAATTCTGAGAAAACATAAAAGAAAAACACAGTTTCCTAAGAGATGAAGTTCTCGATTAAGAAGTTTCCTCGCTTAAGTTCTATTTTAGGTTTCTTTCAAACCTTTTGTTTCCAAAAATACTCGGCTAGCTTGGGATATTGCCCATCGCGATTGCTTGTGAAGACATGCACTCGTTTATTGAAGAACCCGTCCACTGAAGACCGACCGTTCTAGCTTGCTTATCATATCTCATTGGAAGAAAGGTATCGACTCGCTATACATCATATGTCGTATCGAATATTTGCATCGTATGTCGTATGCGTTTCAAAGCATATTTGTACCAGAAACCATATTCCACCTTATTTTTGTATAATTTTTTTTGAAAACTGAGAAAAAACCAGGTTCGGTTCCCAGGATGTAACTGCCTTTCGGAAGCATTTGATTATAGTAAAGTTTAAGATTCACTTGAACATCTAAATTAAAAGCTCTTTACCTTCACTCTTCAGATCACAATTTAAAAGAAAAAATTAAAAAGCTTTTACGATTGGAGAGGAAAGTCTAACGGGGAAGATAATAAACCAATTTACGATTAAGAAGATTAGAAAATGTTTGCAAATTGACGAAAACATCTTCCACCACATCAAGGAGCGAACATTGCTAAACTGCTAATGCTATTAACGTACACCTGTAGTGTGAATAACTCCGATGCGCTTTCCCATGCCTTACAAAATTTTAAGAAGTCTTATCCGTTGCGTGAAACGGGCATTTGAGTAGCTCGCTTAGTCAAAGGGCGCAGTCCAACTTGTGACCGGAACGTTCGCACAAAAATTGCCCTCATCATCGCTCGCCATCAATCGTCGCCTTCCTTGGTATGATTTATCGCTCGTTTTCAAATATTAAATAACAGCGATTTTGTACACATACGAATTTCGAGAGGTTTACCTTAAACCGACCGCAAACTCAGAAAACGACATAACCCACAATCCCGAGTAGCTTTCACCCTTTGCATGCCCCGAGAAATGTCAGCTCAAATATTAGTTTTGTACAAATTGTTGCTTCGTTGAACTGATGCTAATTTACGTACAGTTGCCGTTACAGGAAGTGATCTTTGTTACTACATGTTTTGCAAATGGCGTTGAAAGATGCACCTGCCCTGTAACAATAGCGTAGACTTTGAAAGCATGAGATGAATGAATGATTAAAAATTGCATAGAAATTCACATAAGCTGACCTTGAAAGAAGATATCATGCTCCCTATAATATAGTGGAAATGAATTTGAAATTTAACTGAGGCACTTATTGCAGCGATCTGGATTTTCAGGGGTAGCAACGAACCTCAGTGGTCCAAAAGAGACATTCGCAAACTATAAAATATTCGTGCGAACTTTATTGTCTTTTTTTAAATCAACTCAAGTGATAATAAGAAATTATTTCATGTTATTGTTCATCATTCTTTATAGTTGACATTGGTGTTGTTGTTGTTAAAAAATTGTCAAATATTAAAAGTAACATAATTTATCTTTTACGGTTCATAGACTTTCGACGCAAAACACGAAGAAGAAGAAACGCAAAACAGAATATAATAAAAAATAAAAACTAAAAAGTAAAAAAAAAAAGAATTATTATGAAAAATGTGTAAAGCGAAAAATGGCTGAACTGTGACAAGTTAAGAGTTGAGCATAAAACCAATAAACTCAATAAAGAAAAAAAAAACGGTAAAGAGAAATAACTGAAATAACACGAAGCCTCAATGGAGTAAACTCATGCAAGCTAAGTTGATAAAATATGGTTTTTTGGCTCGTTTTTTTTTTTTTTTTTTTTTCTCATAAAAACATGAATTCTATACTTTGCTATAAATGTCAATTGATAATAATGTCATCATATTTATAGAGAAGATGTATAACAATGTTAAAAAAAAATAAAGAAAATTTTTTGACAACATTTTCTCTCGATGGAGAAAGCAAAGAATTCCCTCAACAATGCGCATCGCATCTTACGTGAAATAATGTACAACTAAACCTTTTTTTTTTTCATAGCAAATTAAGTTTGTCTTTTTTTTTTTGTCTTATTTTGCTGTTTATCATAGGGGAAAAATATTCTTAAAATTGCTTAAAAGCATTCATTAAAAAGGAAGAATGTAAGCTAAGCGATAATTGTTATGCGCGTTGCATACTTCAAAATGCTGACGTTAATGTGTGTGGAAATAAAATTCATTTTAAATCAACTGTTATTGTTACCAACTCAGTAATAGTTGAGTAACGGTATAAGCAATGCAGAGAAAAAAATTTTAGAGTAAAAGTAACAATAAATGCTTTTCATATCAACCTTTAATACAAAACATTTATTAGAATTTTCACATTTTAGATTAGCTTTATGCTCGACTATCATCTCATGTGATCTCCTTCCAATTGCAACAGTCCTCCTAGCTCATTATCACAATACCGTTTCAAATTCCGTTTCTGCTGAAATTTTACTTTTCAGTTTCCCCCCATAGATAACAGATTAAGTTAACATCATTTCCTAGCTCATAAATGCCGCTGCCGTAAGACCACTTTTTATTACACTCACCGCGTCAAATGCAAGTTGGTTTGCCATTGCCTTGAACATCAGCAATTTGCTTTTGATTGCATTAATAGTCTAAACTTCAATGTGCGCAATGCTTCAGATAGTTTACAGATTGATTTTGCATCACGTCCTACTTCATCGTTCGTTCGTTGCTCACCACGCACACGTTACGCAACCTATAACTTATTAGTCAGACGGGTTCGCGTCAGTTGCAGCTTGGTTCAGCATTATATTCCATTTACGACGAAAGACTGTAACTCAACATGTTGCTAAAGTTTAGCGTCATCATCCAATTTACCATGCAATGCATTTTCTGTACGTACATGATTGCTTCGGCCGCCACTTAAAACTTAAATTTTTTCCATCTTAGCAGTATTCACAGAGATCGGCAACAATCGGATGAAATCGTAGTCCGATGTTGCCAGACAACCTCTTGTCAAGTTCTTCCAATTATCTCAGGATAGTTCAAGACATATGTTGTTTGGCGATGTCCGCGTGGCATACGATACTTTTCCCGTACATCGGACTATCCGTCTTGAGGACACTTTAACTGCCCACGATATAGGTTTCATATTTTCATTGTAATTGATGTTTACATTCGTAGCGTATCGCCATCTTTCTCGCGCGTTGTTTCTATGCCATCCCTGTCGTCACTTATTATTCATTATGAATTAATTGGTAATTTATACGCGATTCAGAAACTTTCAGTGAGCGTTCACAGGTGGAAAAGGTATCCTGTGGCGATGAATGCAATTGCAACGATTTTATAACTCGATCTTATCCGATTTGTATCAAAAAGAAAAAAATCAACCGCATTCCCTTGAACTTGATTTTGTTGCTTTTAATAGCCGATCTTCTCCATTCGCTTCTTTTTTTTTTTCATTTCACTGAAAGTTTCCAGAAAATGCTCTCCTGCCTAATATTTTTTTATTGAATTCTTAAATAATATTGTAATTTATTTATCCCTAAGCAATAATCTCTCGGATTTAAACAAGATATGCCGCAGCAATTAAGAATAATATCGCTCCAATTGAAAGAAATTAAAAATATTTACTTTAACTTTTGTGCAATAATCAAAGACAGACAGACGCTTTTGAGTAACGGAGACCCCCTGCGGACACCATCAGACGGTCTCCTTCAGCCCATAATTTTGTGCGAGGGGCTCCCCATTTAACACTAATAAAATTAAATAATTTCTTCATATTATATTCAGTGGGGACTTTCAAGATACCCGCTCCGCATGCGAATCTTCTGATTGAGTAAAACTTTTGACATTTTTACAAAGCCTACGGTTTAGCGTAAGATAGTGCCCACAATTGTAGATGTCTTAGAGGTCCATTGGCCCTTTGCACTAATATGACGAAAGCAAGTGCTTGCAGTAGAAGCTCTAATTTTCGATGGTTGGATATAGTAGTGGAATGAATTCATGCGAGAGTAATGTGGATAATAGTAAACAGTACTCTTAATTTCTGGCATCAGTGTTCTTTTCAATTCCTGCTCGAGCACACGCGTCTTCGGAGATCCATTTCTTCCATTGCGTCGTGTATTACGAATAGCGTTCAAGTCGCAGATGTGCCTTCCAGGTCAGCGCTCTCTCTCTCTCTCCCTCTCTCTCTCGCTTTCTCTCTTTCTCTCTCTTTCTCTCTCTCTTTCTCTCTCTCTCTCTCTCGTTCTCTCTATCTCTCTCTTTCTCTCTCTCTTTCTCTTTCTCTCTCTCTGTCTTTCTCTCTCTCTCCCTTTCTCTCTCTCTCTCTCTCTTTCTCTCTCTCTCTCTCTCTCTCTCTCTCTCTTTATCATTTCTGAAAAGACTAAAACCGCTTGGAGGCATATACAAAAAAAGTTTAAAATCTATTTGCATAAATAGCGTTGCCGCTCCTCGCTTTGTTTATCGTATTCCAGATGGAATTGCTTTAAAACAAAGGTTTTACTGACTTTTCAATCAGAAAAAGAAAAAAGATTTATATATTCTCTGCAAAATTATTGCAAAACGCATTGCAAATTCCAAGCCATTCAAGTGCATTTATTTATAGGATCTCACAAATGCGATCTAATTGTCAGTCAGTCAGTCAGTCTTCTAGGAGGAGTGTAAACATTTTTCATAGTGTATGAAATATATAAATGATGCAAATTTAACTTACAATACATGCTTGCACATATATGTACCATTAATCAGTATGTACGTAGATGTGTAAAGTTTTTCGTTAACATACACACGCACACATACACACACATACACATACACACTTATGCATGCATGAGATCCTTAGAGAAAGAAATGACACAAAAGAAGAATAATTTCACATGCATAAGAAAGAAAGAAAAAAAATGAAAAAAAAAAAAATGAAAAAAAAACTTTATTAAATTGAAAAGAAAATATACACGTATGCGATGAATTACAGTAAATTTACTTTCAATATTTACTCAAGAGAAATGAGTGAAATTAATAATGAAATTTATTTCCTGTCAATAGTTTCCTATAGAGTAAACAAATTAAAAAGAAGAATAAATTATTTAATCGAGGAAGAGAGAAATATATAATCAATGAACTTTAAGAAAATAATTAATACTGGAAAAGTGATGCAAAAGGGTTTCGCACTTTGTGCAAACGTCTACAGTTATCGGAAAATCATAAAAATATGATAGAGATAGAGATAAAAATATGAGATTCACTTACGCTGCGCACAGCATTGCGCACAAACAATGAAAAAACAAAATCTGTGTAATAAATTTTTTTGTACTTCTTTTTGTTCTGAAATATCTTTCAATAAAACAAAAATTAACCAGTAAAGTGTATATGTGGGGTCGAGGCCATCAAGCATATGATTTGCATACATTTTAATCTGTTATTTACAAATTTCGTCTTTGACGACCCAATTTAAAAAAGGATGTTTAAACTTTCACTGGAATGAAGCACTTTTTCCCTAACTATAGTGTAAGCCGAGAGTATAAAATGTGAAATAAGAACTACAATATCTGCGATTTACCGCACTCACGCGGAAAACATATCCTACAGATTTAATCTGTTCGAGTTCTAAAGCTTAAACTTTTCGATAACGAAGAAATTGTCGATGTGACGGTGAAATATCTATTTATTACGTAAGACGACTGTTAGGTCAACTCATGTAAAATCGATTAAAAAAAAATGAGAAGGGAAAAAGTACTTCGTTGCTCCCGACTATAACAAAAGATGCCTCTCTGTGCACTTCATGTGCATAAGTTCCTAACGTGTAAGCTTAACCTCCCAAGGCTCGGCGTCATGCGGCGCTTATATGGACGCGTCAGCCACTCTGGTAAGAGGTAGACTCTTTTAAAACCTCCGTCTTTTTGTAAGTCAAGCAATGCCATTGATTTCAGTACCACGCTATACGGGGCAAGCGTTTCTGGCCTGATTTGGAACAACAGCAACAACCACGACATAATTGAAACCACTTCTTTCCATGTTGCACAGTTTTTACTTTAGTTTTATGCATCGTCGTATACAGAAATCAGGAACAGAATCTACAAAATATTTTCATGATCCTTATGTTTAGCAGAAATTTCTGTAATATGCGATTTACATTAGGCGACGCCCTTAACCACTTTTTGAATTCTGCGTGCAGCATAAACTAAACACACTAATAAAGATGGGTTTTGTAATAAGAACGTTTAAGTTCAGCTATGCTTTGATCGTGTATAAGAAGTTTAAGCATAGAAATTCAGAGCAAATGTTCATTCAGTAAATCATCATTCATAACGTATGCTCTAATCGTAACGGTTGCAGGCAGGGCGCCACAATTAAATACCCTACACCCTACCCTACGGACCACCATTAAATACCCTACAACACCCTAAAGTTCATAATATCTGAGAAATTGTGATCTGTAGGTTGAACACAAGAAAGCAAGAGAGTGCGGATGGACGGACGGACAAACTTAAATATATATATATAATAAAAACGGAATTGCTCTCAAGTTCTCTAGGGTCTTGCATACATCTGGAGAAACTATATATCCCCTTGTAAAATAAGTGATGTAGGGTATTAAAAATGAAAAAAAAAATTTTTTTTTAAAAATATCTTTTAAAAAGGATTTCCTCTTTAAACTTTATGATAAATAATATATTATAAATTAATTAAATTAAAAATTTTTTCACTTTAGAAGAAAAAGAAAAATGCTTTTTAACGTTACTTGCACTTAGTGCGTTAGTTTGCACTTTTCCGTTGGAAAAAATTATGAGAAAAGGGAAAAGGAGAATACAAACTCTTAAAGAACAAGCAAAAAAAGTCACAAAGAATTTTTCGTACCAAAACTCCTTTTGACGCAAAGAAAAGATTTCTTCTCAGCAGCAACATGCTTCTCATGCTTATGCATGCTTATGCATGCTGTTTTAAATGACAATAATCCAAAAACTTTACAATTTCTACAAATGTGCGAAAAAAAAACCTTAATAGAATGTTTTTAATAAAAAAGTGTGTAAGAAGTTCACAAGCCTATCAAAAGAATTTAAACATAGGTCATAGGAGCAAACCGCATTTGGAAAGAAAAATAAATAAAAAAAACAGTTAGAAGATGGAAAAGGCAGCACAGCTTGAAAACTTATCAAACCACCAACTATGTCGAAAGCATAAAAAAGGAGAGACCAGAGCGTTATAGTTGCGGTACGCAAGCACAACTTGATTTTTATAGATTTTCTTGATAGAAAATCTTGAATAAAACTGAGTAAAAGCATTAAAGTAACAGCAAAGCATTATAAATTTTATTCATTATATAGTCATCTACAGAAATAATAGTTTTGTCGTTGTTTCAAATTTTGCCTGAATAGCCGTAGAAATTGTTAATCGTGAAACAAATTCAAGATAACTGCACTTTTAAAGAAAACGCCACCAAAGCGATAAGCTCCTGTCAACAATCAGTCGTTATGCTCAGTCATATTACTTTAGGCAAAGCTTTGTGTGGTAATTGAAAGCAAATGCTTTATACCTAGCCTCGATCTATGACCATCAACGTAGGGAATTTTCTGCATTCATGTTGAAATGCTTCACTGCTTCATTGACATTCTTGTAAGGATTAACTTTTCGAAGATTCCAATTACGTAGCATATGTTCAATAATAAATAATGAAAAATTTAAAAACATTTTGATGAAAATTATCTGCAAAGTATTTTAAACTGAGTTATGTATGTATGAGTAATTGAAAGAAATAATATGCTGTTGCTTTAATTACATTGGTACGCTTAAGAAGATGAATAATAAGGTGTAAGGATATTACTGAGATAACAGCCGTTTAAGCATTGGGTACAAATTGATTTCGATTCTGTGTGTGACTAAGTGAAATAATTTGGGAAAACTTTTACGAAAATCGTGAAATATACCGCTTACAACAATCGCGTGCGTGCAAACAACGCCATGTAATATACAAACCGAAGAAATCACTCAGGTTTAAATCGGATAAATAAATTAATTGAAATAATAAACGTCGTGTATAGAGGTTTTCTAATTTTATTGAACAATTGTTGCTTTCAATAGTTGTTGTTATAGCTTACCCCCTCTTACCCCATCTTATTTCATATCGACCTACTTAGTCGATATAGGAAAGTTTTGTAGGTCGAAAGTGGGCTGCAAAATTTCCAAACTAAATACGAAAAGATATTTTTTTGCAAAATTCAGTTTTATTCACCAGAGTAATCTTTTCCAATGATCACACTACGATCTCGGCTCTCGGCTCTTGGTTCTTTAACGTTTTATCAAAACTCTCAAAATACGCTTCAGCTTCTACAATAACCCACCGCACCACCATTTGAACCAAATTTATTTCCCTGAATAGAAGAGAGACTCCTTTTGAGACTAGCAAGCATGCATAATATAGATACCAACCGCTGGCAGTTAGATCTGAAGACAGTTCGGCTCGACAGACATATCAGCCTTCCATTCATGCAATTTTGTCTTTGTAGATGTAAACATGTGAACCGGTGTTTTTTTTATTTAACTCATGCCTGAATATTGAATGAATATGTGACAAGCACGTTCCTTGAACGATGTTCATAGGCTAGGCTGCAAACCCTCTAACCTTAATTCAACGCTTTACTGCCAGTATTTGGTGAACTTGAGCGATTCTTTCGCCAATGATTGCAGTTTCGAGCCGTCACGAACGTTAATCGCCACTCAAGCTGATACCGCCATGTTTTAATCCCGGTACTCGAAATTTCACAGTGATAAACGATGATATGGAGTTCTCGTCCACGGCCTTCGCAACTTATCTTTGATTTGTGTATATGTATTGGTTTTCTAAAATATATAACCTGAACAACCCTTTAACTAGGTAGCCTCGTTCCGTGCTGCATAAATCCGTGTTATACAAGCGGCTTAGATGATACAAATACTTGAGCTGTTCGCATCCTAAAGCGATTAACTTACTTGTTATATATATATATGTATATATATATATTTTTTATTAAGCACGCTTAAGGCACTTCATGACAAAATACTTATGGCCGTTGAATAGCATGTTTTTTTTTTGCACTAGAGAGAGGGTTAGAGTAATGTGTATAAAGATTTATAAATACACATTTTCTGTCTCATTCTTTTATTGTGTCATATGAGCCTCGTTTACAGTGTTACACGAATACGGTCAACAGTTTTTGCTCCGTGTTATATGAATTCGTCTTGTAAGAAAGAGAATCTACTGGACTTAAGAACAGCTCGATACTCAATATTTATATCTATATTTTTACCTAAACGATTACCATGTGGGCGGGAAGGACTACGGTTTTCATAGTCAGGAGCTACTTACTTAGAAGTATACTAGGAACCTGATACGCTATCCAGACGATTCGGTGTAAGTCAAAAACATTAATGTGAAAAGAAAAAAGAAATGCTAAATAATAGCTTAGTAAGCTACATGGTTAATTGCGTTTCGACAGAGGTGCAGATAAATGTGCGGTGATGGGAAAAGCCATCGTTTTGTCGTGAACCATATGCGGCCGCCACATGTTACATACTTTCTATGTTCATAGTATGTTTTGCTATTTTTATATCTAAAGAATAATTTCATTTCTCTCATCATATTGCTATTTATATTATATATGTATATAATAAGCCATTAGATGTATATATATACATATATACATAATATTCTGTTGTACCTAACGATAAAGGACGTAATACGGAATACATAATACACTTAATGTTCTTTCATACGTAATTAATAAGCCACATTTCTTTGATGATATATTGCATGAAACACCTTTGAATACTTACTTATATTTCATTATAAGTTTTTACATAAATATTATTTTATATATAAGAGTTAAATGAATTTAATTTCATTAATTACACAACCCTGTTTTTATATAAACGCGCACGCACATAAAAATTGCTTTAGTTTTATTTTATACTCGGATAGTGTATAAAGGTCTACGCGTAATACGTATTTCATCCGTAGTAGTGTACAAGCATCTACGAGCAATACATGCAGATGATATAAATCCTATAGATTATGCCGTAAATTCACAAACATTACTTTATTAATTTTATAAATGTTTTATATTAATTATGTTTGGAATATTATAACGAAAGATAACCCTCTCTTTCTCTCGCTCTCTTCATCCACGGAACAAAAAATATGCGAAATTTGCTACTCAGCGTGCTAGGTGCATGTGCTTGTTCGCCTGATCTACCGAATAGGAAAGAATCGCGGCCATCAAGTTCGTGTGTTCGCGGGTTCAAATCTCAAGTGCAGTAGCGTTCATTTTGCCAGAATTACAGTAACTGCTTAGGCGATAAGGGCATCACAAATTACCGATTGGACACAGAGCCGTTAAGCTTTGGCCATCACCTCCTTCTGACCGTCATTGTGTTACACGATGCGCGTGGACATCGCGGACACCGCGGAGTCATAATCCGTTCATCTTAAATCAAAAAAAAATGTCATTTCAGTGCAAATGAAACGTGGACCTATACATGCGGGAACGGTGCTGATGAGGTAGGGTTACACAAAATGAGGGGCGGAAAGAAGGTATAGTGCTTGCGAGTGTTCGCCTTAAAAATGAAGATATGAGGTACGGTGGGAAAGTCCACTGCTAGTAAGTTGGTCCAGAAAACATGGCGTCACTGCAGTTGTATATCATTGCGAAAGACTCGTTAAATTAATTAAAAAGGTATTGCGAATAATCACAGATCTTATGTAAGTTGCGAGTTAAAAAAAAAAAAGAAAAGGTTGATGTTATTTTTCTGCTCTAAACTTTAGAATGCAGTAAATTAGGAAGCAGTTCGAAAGTGATTTGCGAGATTCCCTGCGCAGAACTTTGCTCTTGAGCACAATGAGCATTTGCAGCTTCGCGGGAAGTGTGGGATGCAAAAATTCAAAGTTCAGTAGACGAAAGTTTAACGAAAACTCAAAAACAACTGCGGCATCAGTACTATTGAGAATAGGTCAACACACACTTTGATTTCGCTTGTTTCGGTTGAGAAAGATGCAGAATGCTGGAAAACGGATTCCTCATGAACACTAACTGAAGACAGCAAAAATCGAAGAGTTATCGCTGTGCTTACATTTATTATCACAGTAGCATGGCAAGGCTTATATTTATCAAATTATTTCCGAGGACGAAAAATAGATCCTGGATGGCAATCCTAAGCACAGGTTGGCCCGGGACAGCCATCGATATCCCTTGCAAAGCCGAATATTCATGACCATGCTGCTAGTTAAGATCCCTCCCTTTACGTTTTGATAAACTCCGAGTGCTTATAAGCAACTGAAAGTTGCATCGTATAAACGGCAATGTTCAAGTTGCTTATACCTAAAATATGGGCAAATTTCGTCAAATGTGATAAAAAGCCTTGTGTTAAGAGCGATACTTTTTAAAATTGTAATTTCCAATTTCATACAAATATTTTTTGCTTGCTTCCTGGGGACAAGATATGCAATACAGTTTGCAGTTTTATTATGGAGCGACTTACGACTCCTGAACGTTTAGCAATGAGGTAAACAATTTTACGAAGCGGGCGAAAGCCCACTTGTAGGTTTACAAGAAAATTGGGTCGCCCTAACCGCTTCTGTGTTGAGGCCACCTCGGTCGTATGATTTGATATCCTCCGATTTCTTCTTCTTCTTGTTGTTGTTTTGTTTTGAAGCTACTTCAAAGCCCTGGTCTATGCTGATAAGCTACAAACTGCAGAGCATTTAGCGGTGAACCTTCCTCAGGCTATCGCAGACATAACGCAACTAATGTTAGACAGAGTGGATTACAGTTAGACAATAGGTTATTCAGAATATAACAGAAATGTCAACGCTTCAAAATTGAGTGCATAACGAAGAAAATGTGAAATAAAAAGGGTAAATGCCTTTTTATTATACACCTTTAAAAAGAAAAAGACGTGAATTTTTTTTGTTTTTTTCGAAATTCTTTTACATGAAGAAACGTTCGTACAAATATGTTTTCAATTATGGAAGCAACCATCTGCGCACATGTGTATTCGTAATGCTTCTAAAAAATCATAATTTTTACCGACAAGCTATATATATATATATATATTTATGCAAAGAGGACCCATATAAACTGACTGCACTTGAAAATAAAAAGTGTCTTACAGTTTTATTGTCATATCAGCATAAATGTGTCTGCTCTCTTCAGAAAGAATGAAAATATCCTAAATAAAAAGAAAATGACACAATAAAGCAACAAAAGAAAACAAAAGTATTGACACGATTACTCGCACAACAACAACAACAACAAGAACAACAACAACAACAAGAACAACAATATACAATATAAAATACATATATTTATCTACATATGTATAGTATGAGAGACACTTAAAGGAAGAAGAATAAGCAAACGTATAAACCATACAAATACAAATGAAAACCGCAATAAACACCCACTAAACTTAAAATGGAAACATTGACAACGAAAGCAATGAACGGAAATGCTTCCGCCGTTATCTTGCGTACTTACAGTCCTTGCCAAGTAAATAGCACACACTTCACAATCAAAAGATTAAGAAAATTTTATTAAATAATTTTTTAAGAAACAAATTTTTCTCTTAATGTAACTCGTTTACAGGCTGGAAGAATTTCAGCGAGCCATTATACCGGACATTCGAAATCCGCTTAGACACATTTTGTAAAGGTAATCGAAATGCATCCCATTTATATACCATGAATGTTATAACATCCCCCCCGACTTCGATTGGTTATTAATATCATTAATAAGATTATATAAAATGAACTCAATAATAATTCAGCTTATTTTTCAGAGAAATTAATGCGTCAAAGAAATGGTTTATAATGCCATGAAATTATTAAAAGAAAAAAAAAAAAGAGAAGTAAAACTTTAAAGTCGATAGGAAAGGACGACCGCCTTATACCACTCTGCACTTATTTTCGTAGTAAACCACTACTACAAATTATGCTTTGCTTCCATGTAAATATGTGCCTTGCTCGAGAACTGTTATATGGGATGGTGTACAAAAAAATAGATCTACACGATCCAAATTTGCGCTACTTAACTTTTTGGTCAAATTACTACTGCGATGACATATATTCAACTCGGACGGACGCGGAATCATGTTCTGAATCGATCTAAGCCTGTCTGTCCATCTGTCCGTCCGTCTGTCCATCGAAATTTGTATTCATCCCACAGGTCATATAATGCTATGAAATTTTTTCAATTCACGTGTTTTCACCCAAAGACGAAAAGCGATTGAAAATGGCTTGGCTCGGACCACTTTTTCGACCACTTCCCATATGACATCTTATTTTAAAAACTGGTCATATCAGTTAATCTATTTTGTCTTAATTATTTAATGGCAGGTCGTGTCCCACTATAATGTTCGTACTTCTTTATATATAATTTATTTTCAACTTTTTAATCTCTGCCACAAATCGCGTCTTACGCGTCTCTAAGATCTAATATTTGACATTCACATCGAAGAAATTGCTGAGAAAGAATTAATCCATATTTAGTTTCTAACCTGTCTCTCTAAGTCCTTTCATTTATTTATTTATTTATTTATTTATTTATTTATTTTATTTTAATTCTACTCATCCATGAATCTCGACTAAACAAATACCAGTCAAGTTCAATTCGCTCTTAAAGCAAAACTTATATTAATTAATATTAAAACTTAGTATAAGTAAAAATAAAACAAATAAGAAGAAAAAAAGAAAAAAAGCATGTGCGCAACTAGCGTAGACCCACACTTACAACCGGTACAGGACCAAATTGCAAATGAGCCCCTAAGCCATCGCAAACATGCATAAGTTTGGCAACCGATAATAGTTAACATCAATTAATTTTCGAATCATAATGACTTTCTAGGGTTAAAAACTAGTTTAAGCACGGCATGGGTAAATCTCGTGTATTAAGCAATGTGGCTTTAATGGACTTTGAAGAGTCCGATAATGAGAATTGGTCATAGACGTCATTTAGGTTCTTGCAAGCAACTCTGAGCGGGTTAAATAGCTCATAATTATATTTACGCTGACTAAGCTTAACCAAGATAAAGCGCCTAGAGAAGCGATTAGGGACATTAAAGCCAATTGCACCGAGTAATTAAGGCGAGTCAATAGCACCATTTATTACTTTGATTACAAAGGAAACGCCAAGAATAAATCTACGTTTCTCAAGATACGACGAGGACAACCGAGGCAACCTATTTTCATAGGGAGGACGAGAGGCAATCGGATCCCAACCCAACATTTAACAGCCATATCGCTTAATCTTGTTGTGAAAAGCCTGGTAATCTGCCACTTTGTCGTGGTCATTATTTCGAATATGCAGACAATTTGGTGGTACGAGATTAGATTGCCGAAGGTGAACAACGGAAAAGCCAAAATTTCCTTATCAATTGGATATAAGGAAGTTGGCGAAATATCGATTCGAAGTTTCCGTTCTGACAGGAGTGCAAGCTAGAGAAGAAGAGCTCATAACAAAACCAAATATTTTGCATTTTTTTATAAATAATTTTTTTTTTTTTTTTTTGTATTCCTATGGTAAAATATTTGTTGCTTATATGTCCGTGGCTGTATGTATAATTTTACTCATGGTCAGCAGGAAGAAGGAAAATCAAAGTAAGTAAATAAAGAAAAATTATTTGATCGCACAGCAGGGAACGACAGCTAGGAGTAGAAAAATAATAAAAGAATAATAAAAGAGAGGCAAAACGTACACACATACACCGACATGCCTATTAATAAATTTCCACTTTTTTTGCAATATTAAGTCAATTTATACTAAGAGCAAAGTTTATTAAAAAAAATGCAGGAACAATATGCAAGTTCAGAGACATAAGCAAAATGATTCTCAGGCTTTATATCATCATATATACGTACACATGTATAAACCTCGAATTCAAAATCCATGATTACAGTTCACGATAATTTCAATTCACGTTCATTTTTCACGTTCTGCATAGTAATTCTCATAAAAAAACAACATATTTATCCAATATGTAAAGGGTAAGGGGACAACCCTCTCACCCTCTCTCTCTCTCTTTTTGTGTGTGTAAATTTAAGGGAACAAAAGTAAGTTTACATTATGCGGGGGGTGGGGGGCGGGGAGGGCACTTTGAAACCTCGTACAGAACTTTAACTAAAGGATCAAAGTAAAGTATAACATATTAGCCTGCCTTGCGAAACATATTTCATATATCTAATCACGTATAGGCTGATATATGCTTGTAGGTAACAACCCAACTATGCCGAGTGCATGTCTAATATATTTTATTGATTTTTTCTTTACTTTTGTTTATGTACATTTTCTCAATGAAAATTTACCGAAAATCGGCAAACTCATAACGCATTTGGACAACAGATAGCGTTACTCACTGAGCAGTGAAATAAATTGATTGAAAAAGAATGGAAAAAAGTTTCGAAAAGCTGCTAACGTTTTCATTAAAATTCAAAATCAAAGCCTATTTTTTTAATCTTTAAACTTCATTAAATAAAAACGCGATTCATGTCATTTTCAGGCCATCGGAGATCTTCCACAAGCTCCATTGTCAAAAAGAAACCCGAATTTCATAGAAATGATTTTGTTGTCTAATCAAAAATGCACGGAGGATTTGTTCTAATGAAACTGATTTATGATGGCCTTGAATTATGTCAAGGCCGAATAGGACGGCTGTTCCATTATGCATAGGGTGTTTTATGATTATTTGAAGAAACTTGGATGCGTTTCTCTAGTAATTCTATCACATATCGAATGTTTGATTGATGGATTTGTGTCGTTTTCAAGATGTCTAATAACATTTTCGATTCAAAAAAGTTTCTCTTCAATATAGATCTTGGAGTTCTGCCTATGTCCACCATATCGCGTTACAATCAAGGGAGGCTTTTGATAAAATAAATCTAACTACTAGGTCCAAACTATTTGAAATTCAATAGTTGCTGTAGTAGCTGAAGAGCGGCTCGAATCAAAAATAGCAAACGCGAATCATTCCATATCAGGTAATAGTCTGCACGTACATAATAAATTAAATTTAAAAAAAATGTAAAATGCCACCTGGATGTAATGTCTCATGGAAGGCTTTTCGTAAGGCACGTCTAGTTGTGTTTTAAAATAAAAAACACACACAAAAGCACACACATTAAAATATTAATTGAAATTTCTATTTCAAATAAAAGTAAAACCGATTATAATAATATATGAAAAAAGACGTCGCTCAAAATTGCAGCAACAGTGACGCGATGGCATTTCCCTTCATGCATTCATCCATTTAATCCACTAATTTCAATCTGCATATCTTTTGTATTACGCCGCACCGCTTGTGGTTCAAGGGTATATTAAGTTTGTGCGAATGTGCGCAACACCCCTAACGACTTGAAATAGGCCCACCTTTTATTATACCAATCGATTCAGTATCACTTTCCGATTTTATTTAAAAGCGTCTGTCCGTCTGTCCATCTCGTTTTTTTTGTACTCAACTTTCCCAGACCAGAATTTTTGAGATATTTTGATGAAATTTGGTACACTAACGTATTCGACGGCATTTACGTTATAAGGTTACATTAACTTTGTGCGGATTTATGCAATAACCTGGAAGACTTGAGACAGACTCGTAGTTTATTGATAGTAGATTGGTTTAGAATCCCATTTTGAATGGATTTAAGCTGGCTTGTCCGTCGGTACGTCTTATTTTCTTGCGTTCAACCTACAGCTCGCAATTTTCAATATATTTTAATAAAATTTGGCAGACTGGTGTGTTTCGGTCCAAAAACGCATGCTATTGAAAATGGTACAGATCGGATCACTTTTTTGACCCCTTCCCACATAACGCCTTATTTGAAAAGTCCTTATATGAATAACTGTAGGATGGTGTAGCCTTTCAATGTTACAATTTTTTCAAAATTCGCTTTCAATAACTCAGCGCTTTCACCGCTTAAATGAGCTGTAATAGCATTCTGTTAAATATAAATACCATTAATGGCAATTTCGTCAGGTCTAGGCCAGAAAATTTCCTCAAGCCCTTTTTCTCACACGGAGCAGTTTAGCATTTTAACACGTTTTTCTTCGTCTTCTTTCTTACTTAACAGGTCTCCGCAACACTATTAACAGCCTTCCACAATTCCTGGATATATATACCAACCTTCACCCGGTACATTACAAAGTTTCATTTGGACCATAAGTTTACAAGTCACAGCTGCTTTAGGGCATTACTTTTTTGGTCGCTTTGGGCAGTTTTCGCGAATTGCTGGCACAATCCAAAAATCAGATGTGTCTGCCGAGAGTGATGTCATGTATGTGTCAGGCAGGACACTTACTGAGTGATGTCCTACGATTCCGTAGTTAAAATTGTACATAGTTCGAGTTATCAAATGTCATTATGACACTTAAAAAAGGCTAACGTCAGGAGATAACAGCAACATTTGAAAAACCCTTCACCTTTTACATAATAATTTAGACTAAAGGTATAAAAAATTTGTATAAAGCTTTGTTGTGCACAATGATGCTGTTTTACCTGTATATACATATAATTAATTCCTTTCCAGACATAATTTTAAATAATTTATTAACTCTGTACGCTGTTGTTAATATCTCATTAATAAAGTTAACCAATATAATCAATTTCCATTATTAATTAAATTTCATTATTAAGTTATTCAGGTAAATTAATTAAATTAATATTCCTAAAAAAAAAAAAAGAGAACCTTCATTCAACCGAATAATAATAATCGACATATATTTGCTAATAACGTGACAATAGTAGAGAAGAGTACAGCTACTGGCTGAGCACTATATATATATATTTGTATATATATATATATATATAAATACGTGTATAGAAGGCCACTAGAGTCTGCATACAGTACGAAAAACTAAGGTTTCTCTTATTCAAAGCTGCATTTATGGGTTGAGGATAAGGAAAAGGAAAAACTTAGATTAAATAACAACTCAAGATTTTTTGTGACTTAATATAAATTTATAAACAAAAAAATATCACCAAAATAAGTATACATACAGTTTGTTCCACAAGCACTTTAATGCACTTACTATAATATATGAAACAAAACAAAAAAACCATTTTGTTGTCCCACTTTTAGCATCTAGTACAGCTTGGTATGGAAGAAACCAATATTTCCGTTGCATCGACACCAATTTCGTCCGACTCCTCAAGTAAAGCTTTCTTAAGCTCTTTCTTGTTGGGAATTTTATCTTTTCGAACCCACTTTCCAATCCAATTCACGCTATATGTTTTTATTTCCATTCAAATCCGATGGAGAATTGTTTGGGGACGTTGTAAAGTAGCCACTCCTTGGCAACGAGATATGTAGGTTTGGATCATTATCGTGCTGGAAGACTCTTTAAGCCGAAAGACTCGTCTTACTTGGGAAATCTTCAAATTTGTTTTCAAACGACTGAGATAAGCGCGACAATTAAAGATCAGGCTTCCTACTCGAGCCGCAGACGTGCATACGCAAACCATGACACACACTCCGCCGCGCTTTACATTTAGTGATCGCTGTATTCCTTCTTTTTTTTGTTACATTTTTTGGAATTGAAGTATATTTTTATACCCATCACCGAAAGACTCACTTTATTAAAACGTTTGCAACGCCCAGAAGGACGCATCAGAGACCCCACAAAGTATAAATGCTCTTGATCAGTAACAAATTCTAAATCGATTTAAGCACGTCCATCTGTGCGTGTGTGTAGTGTCTGTTGTAAACATTCTCCTAGCCGCAAAAATGAAGCTGTCGCCTTCAAGTTTGGCAGAAGCATCGGAAACTCTTGCCTGCAGGTTGGTATTCAAAATGAGCCAAGTCGGGCGAAGGATACTCCTCCGGTGCTACGTAAGGTGAGAACACTTCTGTTTTTCGAAAGGAATAAAAAGTTGGTTTTTGCTCGTTGCTCATAAGCTATACGAGATAAACTTACAAAAATTATAACGCATACTTTATGGGCGATGCTGTCGCATTTTTGCACGAAAATGGAAGAAATTGATGACTTCTACCCACATTGAAGTGTAGCAAAATTTAATTGTGTTTTCAGTACCTTTATAACGCGCACAAATCAGCTTCAAAACCCCCATAATACTTTATAAGTTCTTGACTAATTTCAAATATATCTGTTCCTCTGTCCACCTGTCCGCCCCTGCTTGCAAAAGTGCAAGTATCGCCTACAAATGTTCGAAAGAAATTTGGAAGTGACCTAAATCGCCCGCACGCCGGTACGACAAAAATTTTCATTTTGAAAATAGAAAATATCAACCGGGCCCACTTCATGTTATGAAGCACGAAATTTAGTTGGTTTACTTTTTTTACCCTTTTTAGGATAACGGTGATGGGTATAAAAAATTCGGTTACAACCGAATATAATTTTCTTACTTGTTTGTTTGTTTATATAAATTTTTAATTATTATTTATATTAAATTTTATTTGTTGTTGTTATCTCTTAAGAAATAAATTTTTTGACACTCAACCCCCAAATGCAGTTTTTACAAAAAGAAATCTTAATTTTTCGTAGTGTATGTAGACTTTATTGGACTACTGTAAACACACATAGACACATATACAAGAGACGAATTGAGAACATAAGTGAAACACGTTTTTGTACTAGCGTTTATTAGCAGCTTTCAAAAAACTGTTACTAAGTAAGAGAAGAAGTGCATGTTACGTGTTAAAAAATTAACCGAACTATAGTTGAAAAGTTTAAAAATAACAAACCGCAATCAGTTTTTCTCTGTCAATATTAAAAAGCTAATAAAATTCGCTCAAGAGAGCTTTGTATTAAGCATAGCGTGAAAATCATACAACTTTGCCTCCCATATTTTAAAATAATTTTTATTCGTTCGAGCAGTCCATGAGGGGATTCTCATGAATAATTTAAAATTATTGTATTAGGGACCTAGAAATTTCGCTCTTCTGGCCTTTTATTTCAATTGTGTTAATAGTTTGTTAACCAATTATCTACAATAGAGGCAAAATGAGAAGTAGAAAGAGAAAAGGAATAAGAAAAACAAAAAGAAACAACGAAATTAACCCCAATTTCCTTTTTGACAAACTTTTATTATAATCGCGAAAAAAAATAAAAATCCGATTATCTGTATAAAAGTCTGAGGCAATGTAACCTTGACCAAAACCGCCAGAAAAATTGTCCAGTGCCCAAAGGCTGTCGTACAGATAATATTATGCGGACTTATTGACAGTGGGTTTTTTGATAACCTTAGTGAGAGCTTTCGTACTCTTATATAATCCGTCTAGGTACAGCCATGTACCAAAAGGGTCAAAAATTTCAAACGCGAAACGTTTTCAAAAATTCGGATAAGTATCTCAAGAGAGCTTCTTGGTCGCCAAGAAGGTTGTATTCAATCTTCATACGTCGGTTGGGGTCGATCTATTCCAGCATTCGCTTAATGGTTCTTGAATGTGAAAGAAATTAAAAACAATTTGAGAGAAAGAAAATTTTCGAAACCCATTGGCTTATGTTATTCTCTCTGCAACTGATCCATGTTTTTTGTGAGTGTACGATTTGCTATTTAGGCGTTTTGCGCGTGTGTTCGGTTCGCTCTAATGACCAGACTATTAAGGCTTTTTCGTAGGACAACCTTCAACGAGCCTTCGACCGATATCAAGAAAACATTTGTGTGCGCTTCGGAGAATCGTAGCATAAATAACTATATTTCATCGACCGTGAAATAATTCAGCAGCATTTCTGTCGAATTAAAAGGAAAACTAAGCCAGAAGTCGTGTTTTGGTTACGTAATAAAAGTGCAGGAAGACCATGTTGTGTGCACCTCCAATCGCTCAAGAGATGTCCGCTATTCATGTAAAATGATATCTCAGAAAAAAGGGAGGAAAGGGAAAGAGACAGCGAGATCGTGGGCGCAACCTATTGAGTGCGGGCACACTCGAGTGTTATACCTTTTCCGGATAAACACTCGCTATAGCTACAAGCAAAGAATTGAGATTTGAACTCGGGAAGTCGCGGTTTTCACAATAGCCGAGTAACTATTCAGACGGACTTGAGGGAAATTATATATTCTATGGCATACTTTGGCAAAGTTTTCACAAAATTATTTAGTACATTACGTCCTGCCGGAAAAATTGTTCAAAACTTGTACTGGAGAGTATAATCTTTTAAAACCCTTGCGCCCTCTTCCCTTCAATCAAAGTACACGGTACAACAATCGAATTATTTATACCCTACACAACGTGTGGGACAAGGGTATATTAAATTTGTATAGACGTCCCTAACGTCTAAAAAGATAGACCCATCTTTTATTATACCGATAGATTCAGAACCGTCGAATCGATCTAAATTTCTCTGTCTGTCCATCCTATTTGAACATGTTCAACCTACAAGCCAAAGTTTTTTAGATATTTTGATAAAATTGGATAAACCGACGTCTTTTGGTCCAAGGACGAATCCCATTGAAAAAGGTTCGATTATTTTGCAAAATCGTTATATGAAAAAAATTGTAATTTTTAGAGTTACTTAAGAAAAGTCACGCAGTGATGGTATTTTGCTGTTCTAAGGCGGAACTTTTCTTAAGCCCCCACTGTACCGTTGCTACGACAAGAGAGACTTCGTAAAAGGGTAAAAAGGTCCATAGAAATTAATGTAAATCTTTTTTTTTTTTTTTTTTTTGCGTTCAACCCTTTGGAACCGTTCTCATGAGAGGCAAACCATTATATGGCGATGATGTGCAGTTTTTGGTATTTTTTTATGAAAATTATTGCGTAAACGTAATTACGCATACATGTAACACTTGACTTGGTCGAATTTAAATCGAGTAAGTTTATCTGTTAGGTACCAACATATGTAAGCCTTCTCCTGGAAAGTTGCCCCTTATAGCTCAAAGTAGTCTAATTTTTAATATTTTATGACGAAAATCAATTCATAAAAATAGTTTGATGTAAAAATTAATTGGACCGATGGGTGAACGTTTTTGCGGACATTTCATAGAAGGCCTCTTGCCTTGAATAATAAGCCTTTCATTTTATAATGAAACTTGGACTACAGTAATAATTTGGGATATAAGTTAACCGTAGAAAATTTAGACCGCATAGGTCTATTTCCAACTATACTAGATCCTAGAGATCCTCTAGATCCAACCATACATAGGGATTCTCGTGAAAAGTATATCCTTACATAGCAACGAAATTTATTTTGCAGAAATAATAAAGTCTCTAATAAGCGGTAAATTTGGATCGCGGCAGCTGAGACTTCGAGTGTCATCCAATTTGGGGCATTTCCTCAAAAGTATGCCTTCACATGGAAATAATGGATAATTTTTTGTGTATTATGGCGAAAATGATGAGAATAGAGGTGCAAAGCGAAATAGATTAGGGTATCCAGGTTAACCCTACCAGACTATGATGTTTTAATTTATTTTGGATTAAGTAAGGCTGTGCTTGGCGTAACCTATCTTCTTAAATAAATTTTCGTAAAAGTGTTAAGTAAATTTATTATGTAAATGTTTAATAAAATTAGTCGTTTTCATCTCATTATAACTTAAAAACTCTCCAATGTGTTTGAAGAGCAGTGACAACAGTGCAGTATTAACTGCATAATGCCAAACGAGATGAGAAAATTCGTATATTTCCTTTTTCGTTGACGATTTGCATTGATTAGCATTGAAATATTTACATGAAACTAAAAATCTTATCAGTATTAAAAGCCCTATTATAAGGTTCGGTTTAATGCCAACATCTTGATAATAATGTTAATTTATCTTTGCTAAGTTCGCTTTTCACTTCTCTTCACTTCTCTTCTCACATTCTACATGTCTTCTTCATTATCTTTTCCATGTTTTGTTGTTTCATTTTCAACAAATCGATATCTTTCCACTTAATGCACTGGCTTTCTGGCGTCTGTCGTTTAAAGCTTTCAACACTATATATATATATATACACATACATATACATATATATATATATATACATATATATATATGTGTGTGTTACCAAATCTACACTAGTATACTCTACTGACTACTACCAGTACTGTATACTAACAGTTAGTACTACTAACACTGCTGTCACTAATTTCGTTTAATTGCTTGAACTAAGCATTTTCACAACACATTTCAACATGATTTTGCTTTTTTCTAACCGTGTGCTCTCGCGTTTACGCTCTTTGTACTGTTTCTTTCTCATCGGTGCGGGAAAAACCAACACATCGATGGGAGTCAGTAAGTGTTTTGAAAAGTTTCCTATAAATCCAAACCACGTACCTGAGCACTGAGTGAAATGTGGATGTGTATATATGTGTGGGCATGTGTTTATGAGTTCTTGCTCTTGATATTTTTAAAATAATGTGAGCGTTTCGATTACGTGTATTCACACAGTAGAAAACTAAGAAGAATTATAAACAAACATATATAGAAACGTATAGCTAAAGTAAGAGAACAGAGCTAATTGCTCTTATTGTAAATAGTCATCAGTACTGACACGTAACATAGTTTAACTGCTAATTGATGGTAAAGTGTTGAAATTTTTTTTCTTCTTTTTGCTAAAAAATAAAAAAAAAAAAGAAGAAATCGTTGTAAAAATTTCCCTTTCTTTTATTTAATATTAATTAATTAATTAAAAAAGTTAAACTTCAGAGCTGAAAGCTAGCTGACTGACTTGGGTTCATATTATAAACTTTTATATTTCGTACATACATTCCATTCCCAGCTACTGTCGCCTCTGGGTCGTAGCCGCAAAGGCAAA
>KK502411.1:234909-249534 GCA_000688735.1 Glossina austeni | reverse complement strand
AAAAAAAAAAAAAAAAAAAAAAAAAAAAAAAGAGACAGTATGGCCTCAAGATAGGATAACTGTATACCAAGTGCATACGTATTCATATTTATATACGTTTATCGCTAAAACAGATAAACAACCACGACAATGCAGGGTGAAATGTAAACGTTTAAATTGTGTGTGTGTGTGTGTGTGTCTGTTCGGTCACAATACGAAGAATAGAAAACAAAACAAAACAATAAAACAAAACAAAAAAAAAAAAAGCACAATCGATTCTTCTTTAAAAATTGCATTTCATTTGCACGTTTATATAAGTCTGTCCGTTTTGTTATTCTATAGTTTCTCCTTACGCTGCTGCTGGTGGTGCTATGACTTTTTTTTGTATTTTTTTTGTATTTTTTTTGTATTTTTTTTGTATTTTTTTTTTATTGTATTACTTTATTAACCTTAAGGGTTTTTTATATTTAGCACATAACGTATGTATGTATGTATGTATGTACATGCTTGTGTTTGTGTAGACAACAAAACGGAAATGTTGTGTCTCTGCCTCAATGCGCCCAAAAGGCTTCCCTCTACATATGCAAACAACAACATGTTTCGTAGGGTGTTTGTCTTGTTTTACAGGGATAACATTGTTTGTGCCGTTTATTTCCGTAATGCGAAGGAAAATAAATAAAAACAATGCAAAACATACCAACTCATTAACCAATTTTTATCAATTGTTGTTTTTTTTTTTTTTCTTTGTTTAATTCCGCAACATACGACGAAGATAGTGTCACAAGTATGATAATTTTATTCCTTTTGGCGACAGGCAGTTATTAGATAATTAGATAACATAACGATTGCTCTCTAGCCAAATGCAATAATTAGTTGCTCTTGTGTATTGGCCGGGTTTTGGAGCCCAATGAACAACACATACAACACTACAAGCCTTGAAGTATTTACAAGGCCACTAAAAAAGTAGTTTTGTCTGAAATTTTTACTTTTTACCTTTTGATCGGGCACGAACCACTAGCCTTGAAATTATGTTTTAATTCTGATGGACACCAAACGGCAACAAGTGAAAATATCGGACGCTACCTCAACAATGGCCAGTCAAGTCAAGCTTTCGCAAGCAGTTTCTAAAGATGATGTTATTGAAATTTTTAAATTTTTTAACGCATTTTATTATAATAGAATAACGCTTTTATAATAGCTACTAAGAAACTGTACTCCAAATATATTTGTCCTTAAAGCAAACTGAACGAAAAGAAAGCAAAAAGTAGAAATTCGATATCTTCTCACTGCACTGCCACGTAGTTATGCTCCGATCATCTGCGACTGTTTTCCGCCCTAAATAATCTGGTCTCTCGCCCCCCCCTCTTATGATATGATGTCGAGACGACTGTCTAGCATATGTGCTTTCTTCCATTCATTACATCCGTTTCTGATTTTATATCAGCTATTGACCGTAGTATTCAGAAAATTAATTAGTCATTTTTAATTAGCTTTTTAATTAAGAAATCGAATTAATTATTAGATTCGAGAATTAAGAAAATTATGTTCGACTTTGGTCGAATTGTTCGCGGCCTCTAATGTTATGTTGTGAAAGAAGGAAACGAAACTTCGATACCCTAAAATATTGGCTATGCTTGACCGATTTTTCCATTTTTGTACAATTACTGTACAGTCACTCATCGAATGTACGCGGAAGCCAAAAAGCCAAAAAAAACGAAAATGTTCTCAGTTTATATTCCTATGCAGGCACGTCCTTCGACCTACTTGGTAATCTCTTGGTTAAATTTGAAGACACATAGAACCTATACAAACGAACAGAGGGACGGGCCGACTTTGCGAAGTCAATCCTTATATTTGATGCTGATCGCGAATATATGTAATTCATGGAATCTATGAGGCTCTCCTTCAAATATGGTAAACTCTTTCATACAAAAGGTGTAACTGTATCGTTCGGCGGCGGGCGTCATGTTCACGGATTTGAAATCAATATCCACTTCTAAAGGATTCTCTAATTAATATTCGAGGGTACTACAAACTTATGGAGCTGACGAAAAAGCGAAATCTATGTCTCTATGTCACTACTAAGTATTAGTAACCGTATTGTGGTGTTGCGATATCGTCATAAGAAAAAAAACAAGTAAGAAAAACAGAAACAAAAGAAACACATGAAAGAAATGCCAACCTCCGTGCAAGAAGAAGTCGATAGCTTCATTTTTGCGGCCAGGAGAATGTTTACAACAGACATTACGCAGACGGGCAGAGGGACAGAGGGCTTGATGGCGATCAGAAATATATACGGTCTATGGAAGCCCTTGCACGCAGATTGGTAGTGAAAATGGGCCAAATCGGTCGAAGGCCACACTCACGCAACAACACGTAATTTGAGAATATCCCAGTTTTCCCAGTCACAAGAGGGACAAAAAGTTGGTTTTTTGCTTCTTGTTGTGACTTATAAGCTATTGCAGATAAACGTACAAAAACTAGAACACATATTCTATAGGCGATGCAAATAATTGGCCACGCCTATCCCCAATTATAATGCATTAAAATTTAATTTTTTTTCAATGCCTTTACAATGCGCAGAAACAAGCTTCAAAAATCCCATAAAGTAGATAAATTCTTGGCCAGACTCAAATTTGGAATCAACCCAAAAACATGTCCGTCTGCGCAACTCTGTAGTATTTGTGGTAAACATTGTACCGTTCGCAAAAATGAAAGTATCGCCTACAAATTTGAAAAAGAATTTGGAAGTTTTTGGGTTTTTCGAAGGACGCGCCTACATCGTCCACACGTCTATGCGACAAGAACTATAATTTTGAAAATAGAAAAAATCAGCGACGCCCACTCCATATTATAAATGAAAATTTTGTTGCTTTATTTTTTTTTCGCGTTCTCAGGATAACGGTGATGGGTATAACAGATGCCTTCATAAGCGAATATAATTTTCTTACCCGCTTTTTATGTCGCAGTTCCTGTGACTTTGTGTCGAATTTAGGTCACAAAGCTCATAGCGAAATATGCTTGAAATTGATTTTTGACTTTGGACTTTTTGATATCGCACTATATGGTCTTGAGATAAGGCTTTCTTCAGCGTTTGGTTTTTTTAACATTTTCTTCTTAACATGAAATTCGCATTAGCAAAGCAATTATAATGAACAAAAAAATTAGACAAGTTTTCTGGTTTTCTTTTTACTTTCTGTACGTACACGTTAATCGCACGTTTCTCGTCCTACTCTACAAAATACTGTTTCACACAAACATGGGGTTTTATTCGCGAGTTGTGCAGCGGATCGGGTTCCACTGCTCAAATCGTCCACACGCATGACATCAGCTGCAGGTAAAAAAACTTTAGTTAACCCACGTTTGTTGCGAGACCAGGACAAAAACCTATCGATGGTCGTGGTTGGACAAATTCTTTGACTATTTCTCTTTCTCTCTCTAGTGTCTTCGTCGCCTCAGATATGACAATTTTACATACAATTTTCCTGACGTACCCAGAGGTCTCTCAACTTAATCACTCAGCATAATTTTTCTTTTCAATACCATCGTTGAGTAACATGCACAGTTGGTGGATGTTCATGCAGTTTCAGCGTTCACATCGCTGATGTACAGCAAATGTATCGGAAAACATCTTAACTTTACACTCGTCGAATATTAGCGCAGCAGTAATTGCGTGTTAACAGTTTAAAAATGATGAAAAAATCTGGTGTGGAAAGAAACTTTCTATCTGAATAAAGATGCATAGATAATAGATTAATAAATAACAACTTGTTCCGCAATTATTATTATTATCAACTTTTTTTTTTTTTTTGGCTAAAATTAAAATTTTACTTATCCCCCACATACAACAATAGCTGCATGCCGACTATTAAACGAATTAATTCAGAAATTTGATTATAAGAGTTCCACTGGTAATTGCCAGCGTAACGATAGTCCAATAGATTGGCCAAAGGGGTAAATTATCCAAGTAGTTGGCTACTGAAGTGCAGATGATAGTACGGCTCAGTTGAAAGCAGACCCTGGAATTTAGGAAGACTTCATTCGTTATTATGAATACACAACTAATTTTATATTTCTGCACTTCTATATCACGGCTTCACTCTAACACGGTTCGAGGCTTGGTCAACATCCCCGTATAAAACGGTACTTTTATAGCAAGGACTCGCCCTAACACGCACGAAATGTATTAAAAACTATTGAAAGCAAGCTTTAGCAAACCTTTTAATTTGAAATTAGGGAAACCCCCAGTTTTACTGGCAGGCTTACTCTACCAAGCATAAAGAAAGGCCCAGGCTTAGTCGAGCAGCTAGAATCACTTTTCCTAACTGAAAGGGGTACAAAGAAACTTCATAAGCTCTTAGGACCTTATAAGGAAATTTATAAAGATCTTTTTGGCGAGCAATCTAAAATAACAGAATCTTCGCCAAAAGCAGAGCATGGATCCGGCGAATAAGGATATTCGGAAACCAAAGAGAGAATGCCGGCGATTAACAGTGCTCAGTGACAACGATGAAGACATTAACTAAAGCCTGTCTTTCGCCACTTTACCTGTTTCATTTTCGCCCTGATCTTGTCTGTTCCCAATATTGCAATTCAGGCAGCCCTCTGGACTTGAGTCGTCGAAATGACTTTCGTCTCCCTTTTCGACTGAATTTACCTTCCGCGAGTTTCCATTACCTGCAGTTCATCGCGCCATTTTTAATCCATTTTTCTGCCAAATTTCGTCGTTCGCCATTCGCCAGCTGCATGACTGCAGGTAACGAACGCACCATGAATGTGTATTTTGTTTTCCCTTTCTTTTGTAAAGAAAATTTTCATAAAGAATTTGATTTCAATTATGACAATATTATGTAATAGCGTGTTTTTTTTACTTTTAGAAAAGCTGACCCTGGTTTTCGTGCAACACGGATTCGCGTAGCTGCCGTGTTATATCGAGATTACCTCAATTCAATTATTTGTGTTATTATTTAAGACAACACCTCGAATCGATCGAGGAAATCGAGCAAATTAATAAAAAAAAAAAAAAAAAAAAACAAAGCATTTCCAGCCTGGAACTCTTAGTAAAACATATGCTTGCTGAAGTCAGTTTGGTTGGCACATTCGAATGCCGAGGTCAATTTTTCTTTCACTCTGAAAAGATCTGGTAATTAAATTTTGAAGCGGCTGGTAATGAAAGAAAGAACTGAAAAAAACCATTCAAAGTAGGGCTTTTTTTTTTCTAAGGAATTATAATATGACTAAGGGGAGTGGCACTGGTGACACTTCGTGATTTTTATATTACTTTTAAAAATTGAAATATATATGAAATTTGTTATTGCACATTGCATGTAGGGCATTAGGGATCGAACAAAGAATTTCTGTAGTAGTTTCCCGAAGCGGAGAATTATGCGTTGATTTAGCAATGTCTGTACACATGTCCACACATCGATTCAATTAAGAATCGAGTTTTACTACACATTTTTAGAGATCGTAGATTAGGAGGATAGTCCGCTTATAATCACGAGCATCATTGCCAAAAAATTAAGACGACAACAAATTCGAAATAGAAGCAAGTGTTTAAAAGCCGCCCGTTAATGGAACTTAATTTGCATTTATTTTATGTGCTACATATCTAAGAATTGTTTTCGACGTGACTATGGCTTTTCACTCTGTTCTTTAACTATTGTAAAACCTTACCTTACTCTGTACTCAATATTAAAATGCAATTGCAACTCAACAGTACGTAGTTTCGTAATTGAAACTTCTAGCATGTCGAGAACGAAATAAAATTAGAGGCAAATCAATTGTTCAAGCACAGAAGAAGTCAATGAGAGGAGCAAGAAAACATGCGAGTGTTGTACAAAGTTTGATTAAGTAAATGCACAGACACAACTTCATGAATAGCATTTTAAAATATTTCGTGTAACGAATATATGCCGGACGATAACAAGTACGGCGTTAGCGATGCCAGCCAGTTAGTACTCTTTCCAAAAAATAGATGAAATGAAATTTGGGATAAGGGCAACAACAACGAGTGAAAATTTGTTTGTAAGACACCTTTGCCCTTGTATTAGATGCATAAGCTTAAGTTGCCTGCATATACGGTTGCGGTTGTTTTTATGTATTTGTTTGTTTATTGCTCTTACACTACTTACGGCAGAGAAGCAATTGTGTAGTTAAATATTCTTAAAAGGATGCATTTTGTTTACTAAATTGAAAGCCAGCTTTCCGGCGAGAAACGTTTGTTCTTCAAAGTCTTTATCGGTCTTTTTTTTTTTGATGAACCTTCAAGCCGTCAATCTATACGCGCTGGCTTTTAATTTAAATTATAACAAAATATTAGAGCAAAGCAGAGATAGAAGATATACGAGATATATAGAAAGAAAGAGAGAGATGCGTAAAGAAACATTAAAAAGTTGTTAAATTATGGGCTAAACGACAAACAGTAAGAGGATCTCTTTCACTATTCTGCCATAAAATAATTGTTTTGGTTTTTATTTATTTATTTATTTTTTTTTTTTTTTATTTTTTTGTTTGTTTGTTTCTCTATATATTTTCTCTCAATTAATCAGTTAGTCAGCCAGGCAGTTAGTAAGTCAGTTAGTTGTTGTTGTTTTTCTTTTTCTCTTTTATTTGTTTTTTTGTTTTTTTTTCCTTTTTGTTTCTCGCTTTTGTTTACATTTAGACTGTGTCTGTCAGTCAATTTAATTGTTTTTCTATCCAGATGAAAGTATTGTGTATTTCAGGACACACATTTTTACCTCCGACCTCACTTTCTTTTTTCTCTCGCTTGCTTTTTTTCCTCTCGTCTTTCGCTCGTGCCCCGCTATATCACTCTAGCTTTCTCTGTTTATATTCCACAAAGCTTTCTTCCTATTATCTATTTGCGATACGAGCCGAGCATCTCTACTCTTTTTTCATTTACGTTTATTGTTCGTGTATCTTCAATGTTCTTCTGTTTTGTGTTCCATTCAACTAAACTGACCTATATTTGATATATAAATAAATACGTATATATATACATATATACGTATATCTCTCTGTATACATATGTACATATATATATGTATACATATATATATATTTGACTAAATGTTTGTCTTTTTCATTGTTTTACTAAAATGCAATTAAAAATGCTTCATACCACTGTTGACATACATTCGTGCATGTATGCTAAAATGACAAGAACAATAAAATGCTATATCAAACAAAAAATTGAAATTGAATTAAATTAAACTTTAAAAGCTTCGCAAGACTATTTAAAGTGCAATACGACAGAAGATAACAAACAACAAATTTTTTTGTTTTAAACAACAAACAAATGATTCTAATTTCGTAAACGTACAGCATAATTAGCTCAAAATGTTTTTGCTTTACAAGGTCGCCTCTTGCTCCGAATTTCATATTCTAAGCTCTAATATGCGACTACGTTTATCTGATTTATGTCTTTTTAAAATGAAATGAAAATAGCTTAAGAATAAAACTTTAAGTCTTATCGCGATTTGCTACTCACTTCTCAACAGGAAAAATAGGAAAAACGATATAAGACTTTTTTTAATGAAATATACAAACAGGTCCCTATTCCAAATATATGGAATTCCCGTCACAGTAATCTTCTTCGGATAGAATATATATATTTGTCGAAACATTGGCTAAAGTCGATTTCGGAAATGGCCTGAAAGACTTTATTCGCTTTCGAGTGACTTCCGGGCTTTTATCAGCCTCAGCAGCAACGAGAAATCGGAGGGAGCTAAATCAGCCAAATGGGAAGGTTCGAGAACGACTTAAATTCTGGTAAAATAGTTGCGAAATACAGATGCAATAATACAGATGTCTCTGAGGGTTTAACGTAGATACACTACCGTGAAGGTTTAATCCCACGGTGCCCGATGGCACACGGAGTGTGAAACACTCGAACACCCCGAGGCTAATAACCCTCGCAACATACGGTGCCGAAGTCGGCGCACACGCTGCCATGAGGAAGATTAGGTCCTCGAGTACCAGACGAGATACGTTATGGTCGCATCTCCCCTCTGGTGAGGGCGGGGCACTATGTAAAACCTCTGCCTTTCTGTGGGTAAGGCACACGGTTGCAATGCAACTCCACACCGAGCAAAAGCTCTTCCCGCGATTTTTGGGCTAACCACAGCCACCACGTAACTCCCGCTATGGGCCGTTCCTTTTGTCAGGCCAAAGCTACCTAGAAGAAATGCTTTGGGGGCTCCTGACACCCGTGGTACCAGAATTAAGAGAAAAGAATTATAGAAAAATTTTAAAAAGTCTCCGGTCGGACTTTCTAGGTCCCATAAGACCCCAACTAGATGCAATAATAAAAGATGAATTTCGGTAATGTAAGAATCAAGATCCGTCTACCCATAGTTGGGGCGTACAATGAACACTAGCAATGAACAGCTCGGGCAGGCGAACGAGTGAGAGACACATATAGTCATTATTGTACTACACTATATTATTCAATATTGCCTGTGCGGATGTACACAACACCTAGAATAACTTCTATTACAAACGATCGTTTCAGAACCACTTTTTGGAGCTAGCCGTCCGTCTGTCTTAATTTGTTGAGTTCAACCTGCTGGTCACCGTTTTTCAGATATTTTGGTGAAACTTGGTACACTTATTTGTTTTGGTGCAAGGACGAACGCTATTGAAAATATTTCGGCTCGGACCACTTTTTCGACCACTTTTCATATAACGGCTTATTATAAAGAGATCTTCTTACTATAGGGTAGCGTAGTGTATCTAATGGTGGACCGTGGCCCCGTGGCTTCCATTTATTTATTCATGACGATTAGTCTAATCATTCTAATAAAGTTAATTATTTTATTGCTATTACTTTTAAAATGTTCATAGGATTAGTTCCCCGAAATATGGCATTCACGGTATATTAGGCTTTGCTAACACATATAAATGGAAGGAGTATATATCTTGAGGATAAAATTTTTAATTTGTTGAAATAAACAGAAGAACATGGCTAAAATTTATGTACAGTGACTTTTATATATATAGACCCTGGAAGAACATTGGCGCTAAGAAAAATTTATTCTACTTAATGTGACTGTGCTTCGGGAGCAGCTTTCGTCTCTGTTAACATCAAAATAAAGGGCGCATTTTCGTCATGCAACACTTTACGGCAATTTGCCAACATTTGAATGTGATACCATGACGTCGACGTTCCATATCTTTAATTTAGATTTAATATGTTTGCTTAATAGACTTCTGCATGTAGAAAAAAAAAAAAAAATGTTTAATAAGTGGTGGAAGCTGTTCATAGAAGGCCGACGAGATGTTAATGATGATACCTGCTCTGGACGCGCCATGATCACGACAACACAGGACAACGTTGAGGCAGTCAACAAAAGTGTTATGAAGAAGAGTCAAATCACTTTTAGAGAAGCTCCTCAGGATGCCGGCGTAACGGTTGGCTCATGCCATGCATTTCTTTTGAATACTTTGGGAACTGTGTTGTGAAATTGTTAAATTGCGATCAAAAGAATCGTTGATTTTTTGCCTATTTTTTTTTCATGTCGCAGCCCCCGTGTTCGCCGTACTTGGCCTGCTACAGGTTTTTCCTGTTTCCACAGTTAAAAAGACCCATGGAAACCCATGGAGTTTTATGACAATTAGGGAAAATGCGGACCGCTTCGCTGAAAGACGTGAAGGCGATACCAAAAGGTGCATATCAGAAGTACTTCGAGAGCTAAAGAAAGCGCCGGTACAAGTGTATTGCATCTAAGAAAGATAATTTTAAACGAGACAAAATAGATATTGATGAACGAATAAGTATTTTTCGCGAAAAATGAAAGGTCAAAATAAGTACTATCGAAATAAAACTTTTTGTTCGCATAGGGGAGTGGGCGGTGCTGGCGTGTCCTTGGAAAAATTGAAGTCACTTCCAAGTTCGTTTCCAAATTTGAAGAAGATAGCTCCATTTTTGCGGCCAGGAGAATGCTTATAGCAGACACTAAACGCACGGACGGACGGGCATGCTTACATCGATTTAGAATTTGATATTAATCAAAGGTATATATACTTTGTGGGGTCGTTGATGTTTCCTTCCGGGCGTTGAAAACGTTTTGACAAAATGAATATATCCCTCATCCTTCGGTGATGGGTATAAAAATGATTGGTCCGAAACCATTCGAGGACTTTTGCTTGTCATGTTCTCGCCTTTAAGCCGAATGTAAAAAACTCCATTTTTTCTGTTCTTTCCCTTTTAGCTGTACTCCGTTCTAAGGGTTCTCTTCCTACATATTTCCAAAATAGGTCATCTAAGAAAAAAAAAAACAGAAAGGTTAGCTTCGCGATGTTTGGAAATTCGGCACAGATGACAGAAAAAAGAGTGCCCACACTATATGTTATAGGTATGCGCGCATGCGTTCATAATATCGGAAATTTGAAATTGCTCGAGATGTGAGTAGTACACGATGATATTAGCCCCGGCTTGAGGTATACCCTTGATTACAAATTAAATGAATAGCATGTAAGGGTTTATAAGTCTAAGAGCACCTACGCACAACTAAGAGTAAGCGCAAAACTTAAGCTGGAAATTATTATTCTTATATCGCCAGCTCGAAATCATTCGAGTGTAAAGGTAAAAGTCACGCTATTACACAGCGACATACGCCCGCCCCCTGGTTCATATGAATTAATCGATCTAGACAAAAATTCTAGTTAGTTAAAAGCACTACTCGGTCGGTTTCGATTTTTGTGCGTTGTGGTCAACAACTCAATTTAGCGATGCCCGCGTATAAATGTACTGTTAACGAATGGATTCAAAGTAAGTCTAGACCAAAGAAAAGATTCGCGCTTGAGGCCAGTGCTAATCACATGTTTTCGATGGCGTGAACGAGACTTGAAAGAGAAGCGAATTGCAGTCTTTACTAAGGCGTACGAAAGGAGTAGAAGACTGAAGAAGAACTGATAGCAACTGAATGCATTTATTGAAAGCAAAGATAGCAAAGAATTAAAAACATACCAAAAATTGGTAGACAATTGCGATAATGAAATGAAACTATAACAACTGCAACTAGTTACCTAAATTATTCGTTTTAGTATACAATCAATCCAGCGATAAGAACTTGAAAAATTAATTGCAATTAAAATCAAAAAAAAAAAAAAAAAACCAATTACGTAATAGTGCATTATAGCAGTTGAGAGCTTAAATTATTGCATGCTTTACAAGTTCATGTCCATCGTGGCATGTCATTAACAACATATACAAAAATAAGCTATAACAGACCAAGGTTGCTAAATTTAGCGGTATTTGCTCAATCATCATAATGACACAATATTCATGGCTGCAGAGGCTAATAGTAGTGAACATGTAAGAGAAGTTTTTGTACGTTGAAGCGAATCTTGAGTACCCAACAACTCAACGTATAAAAACTGTTACTTTAAAAGTTTTAACAAAGCGACAACCCGAGGCTTGAAGCTTGGCATTCGTCTCTTTTGTGTCAGTCGCGAGGAATCGCCCCCGTGAGTCGCGGAAATTACCGTTAATTATATATATTTCGTATATTTCATATTGCGGTATGCGGAATTTTACTTCAAAGATGATACGACCTGAACTGAAAGAACCGTTCAACAAAGGGAATAATAAAATGTTATACACTTTCCCTTTTATGTGTGTTGAAGTGTATACAAAATCACGATAATAGCTTGAGGTGTTCTCTGTGTTATCAATGTTATAGGAACGTAGTGCATGTCCATCACAATGGAAATATGTAAACATCTTTGTGACCTTCACTAAGTAATGAAATGTTTAGAAGCAAGTGAAAACGTTCCATGCGCTTAAGGAACCGCGCTAGTCTTAGTTGCTAATGGTCACTCGATTTTAAATTCTAGAATTTATTCATTTGATGCGTTTGATAAATTATCACAATCGTAATTTATACGTCTTACGGTGCACTCCTCGATATCCACCATTGACCTCTTCACTGACTGCGCAGCCCACAATTGTGGTATCATGTCTTAGATCAATATCTCTCTTATAAATTCTTGTAAACTTCGTATGATCCTCATTATCTCCTCGTGCTTTCAGATAGACGTTTTTATCGAATTTCAGAACGATATCAGCCATGAATTGCAAACTAGGGCTTGTGGCCTATTACTACAGAGATCGCTGATGCACTTCCGTCCACTTTCAAATTCCTTTTATGGAAGTCAACTTGATTTCATTTCGAATTGGTCGACAGGTTTGCGATATATAAAAATCTTCCGCTGGTCTATGTAGACATTTAGTATCACCAAGCATTAAGGGCATGCCCCTATATATATACAACACGCTGACGTTCAAAAAGTAATTAGGGAAAAAAAAAGAAATAGGGAGTGACCGCAATTTCGGGCGCAACTGGAAATGCTATGGCTTTACCCGCTGGGCACTCGCTCTAGCTGCGACCAATTATGCTCTACCACACTGGAAGTTACTTTTTACTGAGCTTTCAATAGCATCTTTCAGTTTTATAAACAGAAAGTACGAAAGTAGTTGGTACCCGCATGTATTTTAATCAACGACATCGATTGGTGAAAATGATAAAATAATGTACGCAACGATTAAATGCGATGGGTTTAAACTTTCTCTACATGAAATGACAGGTTTCCGTTTAATATTATCGAGTTACTCAGTGTATACCGACGCTGATCATGGAACGCTCAAATTGCATTTTCGAGATCGATTACTTTTGTCATTCGATTTGAAGAAATCCGCCGCCGAAGCGAATGTATTGTTGCAAATAAAAAACTGGAAACCGAAGTTAAGAGACGCAAGGTCAAACTCTTGCACGACAACGCTTGGCCACGCGTTGCTACAGTTGTCAAGGTTACACTATTGCAGCTCGAATGGTAAGTTCCAGATAAAGCGCCTTCTTATTGCCACTTGTCCAGATATATGCAGGGGATGGCTTGATTGGCCCGCGGTTTCGAAACGCTGAAGAAGAGCGCAAATAGATCGACGAATGGACAGCTGCCAAATTCTGCTGCCATCGTTCTTTCGACGCGGTATCGCCATGTTGCCAGAAAGATGGGAAAAAGTTGTAGGAAATGATGAAAAATATTTTTATTAATATTTTTATTAATATTTGTGTGTCTTTTTTAAGTGAAAAAACGGTCAAAGTACATGCGAGCATCTTAAAGTAGCCCGTTATCCTTCGTGGTGCTTGTAACAAAGCAAGTGTGAGAAAGGGCACGCCTAGAATACTTTATGGAAATATTATATACATGATAGGAAACTGTTTAGGCGCAATTCCGATCAACCGATAAGGACTTTTAAACACTCCACATAAATACTTAGATCGATGTTTTGTGTCAAGTTAACGGCAATAGTTTGAAATATTTTGTCTTTTATGTTTTTTATATTTCAGTTGTGAGTTTTTTTTTTTTTTTTTTTTTTTTTTTTGTAAATACGGCAAAGCCTGATTTTTATATTCCTACAAGTTCTCCGAACACACGAGCCTACGATGTGCGACATCAATGCGAACTGTACAACAACTAATGCCCCCAACGTGGCTATAAGGCTTGTAGTGTGCACATGCAGCAACTAACCAAATTATTATACTTTCAACGCGTTGACTTAATCAACAAAGCATTACTTTGTGACACGGGAGCATATGATCCGAAAGTTGCAATTGTGTGTGTGTGTGTGTGTATAAAGAAATTGTTGAATGAGTCAAATGTTGCTAAGCTAAGCTATTGAACAGAGTATTAAGAGTGGATTATAAATAGTTAATGGGTTTCGATCATTTCATATGCGCTCTCTATATACCCTGGTCATTAGGTTGAAAATATATGATTATATGCTTTTAAAGTTAACTAAACATCAACAATCCTTTAGGGGAATTCTGTGATGCATATTTCTGAACTTTCACAAAAGGCTTAAGCAAGAAGAGAGAGAAACTGGCGTAGATTTATTTTATCTTTTAGGCAAGATATATAGAAAAGTTAAGAGATAAGATAGCAATATAATGTAAGAATAATACATACGTGGATGTATATATATATTTAGGTCACTATAAGTAAAATTTCTTATCGATTCACTTACCAAATGTAAAACGGTATTAACAACTTCACGATTTGTCACCTGCCCCACTTCGATGAGACCGATGAGCACAGCAAATTTCAAATTATCGGTGGTTGTCATTCTTACAATTTCATCCGGCCGTTTAATTTCATTAAACGGCGGACGTATTAAGTCCGCCATATTGATTTCTTTTATTTGCGGTTACTTTACTTATCACTTATTATTTTTAACACTATTGCTGTTGTTGCTGTTTTTATCTATATATATATATTTTATTTTTAGTTGCACTTGTTACTGTTATTATTAAGATGTTAATATTTTAAATTTTTTTCATTTATATAGTTTTTGAAATTTGAAATAATTGTTTTATCATATTTGCATAAATGATATGATCTTATGAATGATAACGATAATGACGATGATGATAATAAAAGGTAGGGCGTTAGTAGTGCCGTTTCAGAGAGCAGAAAACACATTTCAACTCAAATACATTTATTTATTTTCTTCTATATATATATATATATATATATATAAATATATATATATATATATATATAAATATACATATATATAAATAAATATATGTATATATATATATATATATATATATATATATATATATATATATATATATA
>KK502411.1:213024-229547 GCA_000688735.1 Glossina austeni | reverse complement strand
CCATAAAACAGTTTTAAACCATTTACACAAAGCTGGATTCAAAAAGAAGCAAAAGAAGAAGAAGAAATAATGAATTTCTTTTTCCCCAACCCAATATATATTCTTCCATAACTGTCCAAATATTTTTGCAAGTTGAGACGACGTCTTTTCGAAAATATATGTGCGCGTAACAAGTGTACAAATAAATTCTGTATTTTGAAATTGCTTTATAAGCTTTATAAGACGTACTTGAAGCCTTGACTTTTATCGAAATTTACGCACGGCCTTACAAACTGTCGTTCAATGCAAAGAGATAAATGTCGGTTATGGCTCTGGGTCTCTTTTGTCTTAAAGTGGAAAGAAGAAAACTTATCCGAAGCTATGGAAATGGTTAACTTGGCTCGTCGTGCAAATGTATTAAGTTATGAAGTAGTTTGCACGTAGTGGGTGCGATTTAAGCCCCAGAGCTCTCTCCTTCTGACTGATTCAGCTGATATCAGCAGTTCGGCAAAGCTAAAGGTGTGCGTATATTATTTCGCTTCGAAACCACGAAACGAAAGTTTCTTAGGCGAAGGTATCCACAAGCGTCCACATCTTTTAATTAAATTTAAATGTTATCAAAAAATATATTTTTACACTTATGGTATTCATATTTAATCCTCGAACATTGCTTCCTGCTTTCGTTTGGTGAACGACACTTTCAAAGTTCCACATATAAGCGAGCGGAAGAGCAACTGCAAGCAAAAATAATTTTGTATTGCAATTGTTTTTGTTTTGTCTTTTTCTTTGCGAGTTATGCGTTTTATTTACGTTGGAGCCTATGCACCCAGTAGTTAGTTCAACTCTCCGTCGAGACAGAAATAAATACTTTGTTACAGGAAGTATTGGCGCAGAGTACTACCTACAGCAGATCAATTTTTTGCCTTTTTGCTGAGGAAAAACTTTCACGTTTCCATAAAGCGATGTTGCGCGCCCTCCTTGTTCACTCTTTCCTTTTTTTTTTTTTTTTTTTTTTTTTCTTGCACAACTTTCGTAAGGTTAATAGTCTTTGAATAGTCTTTAGCGTACCGCTAACAGTCTCGCAAAAATCTACATCTGATGCGGTACTTTAAGTTTCAGTTTCATTCCAAAGAAGTAAAAGGAAATTCGAAAAAACAAGACAAGTGAACATAGCCCTGTAGAGGGCAAGGTTCAAAAGTTCCTTAAGCTCGATGGCTGAAGATAGTCAAGTGACGTGATTGCAACGTATCGTATAATAATAATAATAAATAATAAGTTCTTGCGTTGTATGCTTCCACTCATTGCGAGCAATATTAACAAAGTTCACATATTTATCGGCGGTAAGTGGAGAGAGAGAGAGAAGAAGAGAAAGAAAAAAACAGAACCTCGAACATATGATAAAAGAATAAAAGTCAACGTACGTATGTTACGAGTACATACAGGTAAAAATGAACAAACAGACAAGATATGTACGTGTGCAAAGAACGCATACAAAGAAAATCATAACACAATCAAGTGCATACCAGAGTTATACGCGCACGCACGCACACATGCAAAATTCAATAGTAGTCATTAAAAACGTTAATTGTACTCGTAATTGATAACTTGCTGCTTCCAAACAAAATAAATACACTCATACATACGCACGCAGGCACGCACGCACGCACGCACGAACACAAGCATGCACACAATAAATATACATACAAGACCAAATATACTGCTGGCACAAGCATGATGTGTATGTTAATTAATAAATTACTAACGAGAGATTGTGCAGCGAGAGACAATCTCTTCGATAACTTTATCTACACGATTCAATTTATATCACAAAAACAAAAAATGAACAAATAACATATTAAAAAGTTTATAAGTTATAAGAAAGCTATGATGTTAATTGAAAAGTTAAAGCTGCATTATTAAGCTTAAGAGAATATCGAAAACCGAGAAGGCCAACCGAATTCAATGCAAAGCAAAGTAAACAGCAAAGAGTTCTAAGAGACTTGACTTGACTTGACTTGACTTGACTTGACTTGACTTAACTGAAAAGGAACGAACTCTCGTATATTTACAAATCGATACCTATTAATATTGAAAGACTGACTTAAAAAAAAAAAAACGAACCTAAATTTAACCTTCCCTATAAATAGTAAGCAAGCAGAGTTGCCATCATCCCAGACCATTGAAAATTTTTATGCTTTCTATTGATGAAACATTTCGCCACCCAGACTAGTTACTCAAAACTTGATTTAGACTAACCGAACTTAAACAAGTCATTAAAATTGGAAGAGAGACAAGCGATTAAACCTAACCCTCAACCTAACTTTTTATTTACTTTTGATAATTGGAAGCGATTCTCTTCGGCATGGATGACCCTGTTGAAGCTTGACTCTAATCTAATAGTGGTAGTGTAAGGAGACATAAGAAGTGTAGAATAACTCGGACGTTCATTCGTCAACGTGAAATGAAATACCACCCTACCCTCTTTCCCTATTGTTTCTTTACCTCTCCATTACACGGATACATTTATATATTTTCTGTCATAAATTTCATAAAATAAAAAGCGATAGCTCGTAAGCCAGCTCGTATGGACCATTAAAGACCGCGGTTACATTCAGACTTCCTAATAACCTTGAGCTGTAAACGAAAGAATAAATTTGACAGGATTACGGTGATTGCATCCTTGGATGCAACAAATACATACATGAACAAATCATTTAAGAAAATATTTTAACGCATTTGTGATCTAAAGGAGGACGACGAGGGTTGGCACCTACATATTTATATATATATGTAATGTGTTATAAGCTAATCCGAATTCGAATGTCAGCATATTATTGTCAGTATTATCAACTGAAGCAAATTAACTTTGGAAAGTCTGTCAGGAGTGAAAGCATATTGTATTTCAACTGTGGGGAAAGTCCGCTTGATTACCATGGTAATCATGAAACGGTGATGAGAATGCCTGATTATGTACTGATTATGTTTGGAAATTTTAGGCGAATGTAACCTTCAAATTAATTATTTTGTGATTACACTTACACTTGCACTTGCTTACCAAATATTGTGTTTAAGAAACTGTTTAGGTAAAGAAAACAATTTTTCCTAACAAAAACTATTCTGCTTTGCACTTTCCAAGCAATTTTACAAGTCACCAATAACGTGCAGAGAGCACACAAAGAAAGTTAAAATGCTTTTTAATTTAGAGAGAAAACAAAATCAAAGTAGCATTTTTGGCAGGCGACGGCTGGACCTGTTTTTACCAACTTTAACATATTAAGTGATGGACTAAACAATGCCGTGATCAATTAAGACTTGACTTCGCGTCTACTTCAACATTTACTTCACTATATCGCTTCAGTTGTGACGAGAACGACTGGGATTTGTTGTCACATTACTTGCAGAGGCAATATTTAAAAAGTTTATAGAATGCACGGGTTTTTACAACAATTTCTTCAGAAAGATGGGTTTCAGAAAGGGTTTTGGGGCAAGTAAAGGAACAGATAATACTACAGAAAAAAGAAGGAAGAGCTTGAAAAGACTATGCGTCCAGAATATCTCGTACAATTATGAACTTTACCTTTGGGGATTTTTAAAAGATTAAAAGTCCGCATTTCAGGCAAATTCAATCATTCTCTGCCATCGTGCGATGATTATGACACAATTGTATACTTTTCGCTTAAAACGTATTAGCTCATAACTTTTTCTACAATCTTTGATTTTCAAACATCTGTTTGATGATTTCTAAGTTAAGTTCTAAGAACCGCTACTTCATTGCATTCAGAAATGCACGGACAACTGCTTAAATGGCAGAAAGTCGCTCGTACATTCATTTGGGAAACTTATAATCATGCACACACACACACACACACACATATTTGGTGTGTAGTGTATGTTAAAATATTTATCAAAAATGGTGCTTAATAACCAAGCAAGCGCTTGAAAGGTGGCATTTAAGTAATGTTGATGCCCCAGCCTCAGATAACTACTATTTACACGGCTTTCCATGAACTTAATTACGGTGGTTACGGTTTACCTTATCATCAGCCTTTTTTTGATTCTATTTAACTGTAGGGCTATTAAATATGATATAAGTAAACGCTTGGAAATTTTATCTAAAAATTCCAAAAGACGAGAGCAAACAAAACAATGGCAACACTGAGCTTTACTGTTTTCCTTTTCTTTATATATATATATATATGTATATATATATATATACATATAGTATAGTAGAAGAGTACGGACAAATAGATGAGAAGATAATAACACGCAGAATAAACATGAGAACAACAACAATTACAAGACTAATGATAAACGTAATAAATTGTTATTATTGGCGGTGGCGATGATGATGATGGTGTTATTATTCGTACTATTGCTTGTTGTTGTTATTGTGATTCTTGTTTTTGCTGTTATTGTTATTATTATTATTATTTTATTACTAATAAAATTATGAAACGACAAGTGGCTATAAAAGGTTGGTTTTCCTTTTTTATACCGTAAAAGCAAAAAAAAAAAAAAACCGAAGAAAAATTAAAATAATAAATAGACGATATTCACTCACACATTGCAAGAGAACTTGATTAAGATTTTAACAAATTTATATAACAAAAAAGTAATTTTATTTTTTTCTCTCTTTATATTTGAAGAAACCGGTATCACTGTAAGTTAACTGGTTTCTTAAAGTATAAATAAATATCTTTATATAAGCGTATAAAGCATTTTCTTTAACAAGTAGTGAAACGAAAATTTTGAAAAAACTACAAACAAACAAAACATTTTTATTTCTGTTTTCATCTGCTATTTTTAGTAGTAAAAGCGAGAGAAATAAAAAAACGGTGGAAAAATCAATGAATGACACCACAAAGTACGACAGCACAACAACAAAGCCGAAAATAGCAACAACAAAGCCAGTAATAATGGCACCAACCACTCACTCTTCACACTTCTTAATAACTTCATCGAAGCAAGAAGTTGTTGTTAGATATTTAGCTAACTTCGAGACTATTTATTAATTTCAACCATTCTTCGACTTAAATATTTTTTAGTTTCAATTTTTACTATATTTAAATACTCCAATATTTTATCTTGATTATTGCTTTTTCTAATTTGTTTTTTGTTTTTTGTTTTTTTTTTTTCTTTAAATTAACTAAAACCACCAACACATTTATAACTAAATCATGTTCTCTTACTCATGGGCTTACTCTTTTTACAACACAACATACAAGCAACTTACACACGCATACAAAACACAAAACGGAGACACACACATACACACACTCATCACTACTCATTCAAAGCACTATCATGCAATTTTTTAAAAAGATTTTCTTTTTTTTATATTGTTTCTCTCATTTCATTTATTAGTTAAATCAATACGAAGTCTGATAATATTTTTATCTAACTTTTATTCACCTTTTTCTTGTTTTTACTTTCGTTAAATTTTCAGTTATTTTCTCACTTGTCTTCTTATATATTTTTTTTTTTTTTTAAACCATTGTATATGTATTTGTTTAGCACATTTTTTTCTGCTTCTTATTTATTGCCACTCAGACACTAAAGTAATTTTTTTATTCCTTTTTTTCTAACTATACTTATTTTTCGTTCGTTATAGCAGCGGCACCATTTCAACAAAACAACATTATCGAAAAATCCACTGAACGAGACTGACGACTGGCTGATTCGAAATTCTTCGCTTTAAAAACAAATTTGCTTTGCTGTATATTCTTCTTCTGAAAGGTGTTTTGACTTTTCTGAGAGCACTGAGTGCAAAAGAGACTCAAAAATATCCAGAATATGTTTTGTATTTGCATTCATGTTCCTCTCTATTAATTATTCTCTTTTTCAGCCGCGAATAATCAGAGCAAACGAAATTTTACAATAACAATGCCAGCAATACTCTAATGCTGCCAAGATTCCTCTCAGAGCGTGAAATTTTACAAAAACAATGCCAGCAATATTCTAATGCTGCCAAGTAATTCTCTTAAAGCACAAAATCTTACAATAACAATGCCATACTACGAAGCTGCTCACTGACTGAAGTCTTACGTTCCAATGTAATTCAATGAAACAAAAACAAGAACATTTTGCAGAATTTAGCAAAAATAAAATACAGGTTCTTTCGATAACAGTTAAAAAATACTGCCTTGTAGAAAAAAACAACAGAAAAAAAGAAGCAGATCTAAAAAAGAAGAATCTTTTCTCACGTTCTCAATTTCAAGAATATTTCCCTTTTAGCACTTATTGCATTCGACTTGTTTTTTAAAAAAGGGAAAATTTTTTAGGGAATATATTTAGGCTTTAATATAGTCAAGACATAAACCAAAGGAGATTTATTGCAAATGAGAACACAATGAGAAAAATGAAACATCCAGTTAACTAACTAAACATAAAAACTGTTTATCGGTCGTTTTTTCAAAAATTTTATCAACAATCCTTCATCACAATGTTCTCGAATAATGAAAGAAAATAATCACATTTGGAAGATGTTATTAAGTCTGCTTTTTACGTATTTGAAAATATTAATTATCTTTGTAAAATATTAAAAAATGTTAACCGAATGTAAACCGAAGAATTGTTTAATTTAAAGAGGCCCGCATGCAGTGCAACTAATCCAAATTTGAACTAAAAAAAAGAAAGAAGTATAACAAAATTAATAATACGCATTCCTTTGCCTAATGAAAAGCGGGGGACATTTTCAAATACTGCGCTGTGCGTGGTTGACGAACATTTGTCATAAAACCGATCTTTTGTTAATAAAACATTTTTCAAGTAATTTATCGAAAATTATCTTTGGATTTTCACTAGAGAATGCCCTTTTAAAGGTATTGGGAAGAATTTGCATAAGAAGGATGAAAATTGTGACGGTATTATGCTACGTGTCGATTAGAAATGACGTCACAATCATGAAAATGTTCTTCCACGTTCCCATTTTCTTCTCCCGTTCCTTCGCAGATGCAAAGTGTTTCTGTTGTTGCATGTACCCAAGACAGGACACGGTTTACTCGTTATAGTTGTTTTCTTTTTTTTTTCTTATAATATGAGAAGTCACTCAGGGGATGTCACGCAACGAAATGGCAGAGGAAATTGCAAAATTCTTGACAGAAAGGATATATTCTTCTTCTCCTTCTTCTTCCTCTTCTGTAAGTCAGCGAATCAACAACACTGAGTTCAGTTAACGGAAAAATTCAATGTAAGCACGGAGTTCTTTGATTGAACCTTCACAAGTTTGGCAGTAAACTTGATTGTAGCTATATATATATATATATACCTAATTCTCTTTTTACACGAAATTTGATTTAACACGCGTTAAAAGCAAAAGAGATTCCCGTTTTACACGAGTTCTTTTGTTCTAACATTTTCAATACTCTATGAATTATTTTAATGCATTTTTTTTGATGAATTTGTTTTTATGTTTCTATGGGTTTTTTGTAACTTCGCACTAAAGTTTTGATAATTCAATTAGATTAAGTCGACTATATGCGCGTATGAGTGGGATTCCCCCACGTTACACGTAGTGCAAGTGGTTTTCCAAAGTATAATTTATTTTTTATAACACATTAATGAATTAAAATGTTCGAGCACGAAATAGAGTCTTAAGTGAACTCTAATGAAAATTTTTTAATTTATCTATTTAGCCAATACGTGGGAGCGTATCTATCGTGGAAGAAGAGGATGAGGTGTATGTATATATATATATATATATATATATATAATATATTTCCCATATAAGAGCATGGACTGATGGAGACTATAGGTAGGAGAGGGTATAGAGTTGTCCTGGGCGGAAGATCAGCCCGTGCGGTAAGTGAGCTTCGTTCGTCCATTTGTCCTCACAAGTGTTTTAAGACGTGGATTGCTTTAGTGTAACCTTTTTTATAACATATATAATTTTTTTTTTGGTTACACAAAAGTGGTGTCCAACGTTGTTCCGGAAAGACAAAAAGGCGATAATTTATGTTACACAAAAGTATCTAATTTGCTTCTTTTTTCTGTTTTCTCTTTCAACAGGAATGACAGCAACGAAAAAGTTACGAAACATATATATATATATATATATATCCGTCCGCCACATAACTATAATCGTTTTGCAGAAAGCGATCTTTCCTAAGTTTCCATTATTATCTTTAACTTAATTTTATTTCCGCAACTTTTAATATGTAATGCACTCTGGGATTTTATTTGTTGTCCAAATGATTTTAAGATGATATAGCGCAAAAAGGATTTCGTAGGGTGAGATGCGCTAGAGTACCTTGCAAGTGTATGTAGGTGTCCCATGAAAGAGCTGCAATATTGCGAATGTAAAAGAGTGTATGAAGCAGTAGAAGCATAGTTTGCCTGAAAATATATTTATTCAACGGCCGTCGCGATGAAGCAACATTAAGGCGTTTTAGTTTTGAAATTGTTTTAAATTGACATAAACATTTTTTAAAAGAATTCCTTAAGCCATTAGGGAGGTTGGAAACGATTAGGCAGGACATTAGATTTTAACTTTCCAGCAAGAGTTTTTCCCCTCTTTTCAAAACGAGTTCTCTTTGCGTAGCGTTAAACACTTTTCTCTCATAATCAGTTTTTCTTAATCGTTCAAAGAATGCATTGAGCAAAAAAAAAGTGCATTATCTAAAACTTTTTTACACTAAGTTGCCTTTTTCAAAACCCTTACCGTCCTTGCTAATGGGCATAACGTTGGTATTTTTGAAAATATTTAAACAATTAAATTTTTTTATGAAGGAATTAAATACTTTGGTTCAAGGGTTCAAGCCAAAAAGAAATATTTTTTTAAGAAGTATTCAGATAAGGGGGTTTCAAATTTTGGAGATTTCCAAACAAGATGTCAGTCCGGGAATCTCTCTCAATATCAACCTGTTTGTAAATTTTCGGCAAAAAAATGAACCTTATTATCAAACGGGAAAGGATAGCAGAGTTCGAAACAGAAATCAGATCAGCAATAGCCCCAGTTTACCCAGTTTTTATGACTTGCTTTGCAACAAAAAACAAAGCATCTATGATGTTATACTTGAATCATTGTTCATTTGTCAAACTTTAATTTATTTTTTCAGTTATTTCGGCGATGAGCTACGTAGCTGAAAGTTAACTTTCGTATTTAGCTATTTAGTAAAGACGGCTGAAAACGAAAGCTAATGTCAAAGCTTGCATACGTGATTACATCCCAGTTTTAAACCTTATTATAATGAGAACAGGGTAGTAATCAAGTACTTGATAGTTAACGTCGCTAGCGAGCGATAGTTGAGAAACATTTGCGTTTGCTTCACGTAACAGTTTCGTATCATTTGCGTTACAATGAAATGAATGTTGAAAGAAAAAACGGAAACAAGAAGTAAATCTTTGTTTATATTTACTTATGGCTGTTAAAATCCAAATGAAAATCGAGCTGGTCCCTCTCTCTGAAGAAATAAATTAACAAAAGAAAAGCAAGAAAAATGCCGACTGCGTAAGTATTTTAAACTTTTAGTGTAAAAACCGGTGCATTATAAATTTTATAAAGATTTAACTGAAAAAATTGAAAATTCAATTTATTAAAAATCTACTGATGTAGCAGCCACAACTACTATTACAGCTGTAAAAAGTCGCAACCTAACACGAAACAAAGCAGCAACAAGTACAAATAAAGCAAAGGGAAAAAATGATGTACTGAAAGCGCGATTTGTTTTGCCTTTCATTAGACTGCTGCTGCCGTGCATTAACGTTGTGTGCAAGATTGTTGCCAATGTTTTGTGTCGTCGGCTTAAACACCGAAATGGATTTTGTGAAAACAACTTTTTAAAGAATCTTTCCTAACACGAACTGCATATTAGACGGAATCCTAACTAATGGATTTAAAGAGAATTGTTTATTTTCAAGAGATCGGCTAAAGTAGCACATAATTCCTTTGCTTGTTCTAGATTAATAAGAAGACCCGTTAAGCTTCGCTTAAGTCAATTTTGTTTTTCATTTAAAATTTCTCCTTTAGTTTCGCTAATTATTGTTTTGCATAATAAATTTATATTAAAACGTCATAAGTTTATTGGTATTATTGTCATCATTATTTGAGAGAAGTGCATAATCTAATGTTTTATCAATCGCGGCCACAAAACAAAGGTGCCCTATGCGACTGGGAATTATTAGCGACAGTTGGCGAAAAAGGAAACCCACTCTATGAGAGATTTACAAATAGCAGGCATAAGATGAAATGGATTAAAGCATTGTATATAAGGAGAAAGAACTGCTACAACCCAAATATGTGATCGCTCGGTCTAATTGCTTGTGATACGTATTTAAAAGCCACTCCAAAAAAACTCGAAACTTTTGCAGAACTCTATGTGCAGCCATATAATTATATATGTATATATGTATCAAAAAGATATGCAAAAAGGATCTACTTAGACATTTGCAGGTAGTGTAGGGAGATTAGAAGCCTCCCGCAGAGCCCTCCTCCTTCTCATAACGATTCTCTGGCGTCTATTTAATGCTATAAAGAGATTTCTCGACGCATTTCGCCTAATCTTTATATATATACATTAACGATAAACGATTACTTATTAATATTTAAAAAACTCGAACTTTTTTGCCGGAACTTTTTTAGTGCCCATCACCAAAGTATACCATCACCAGAGTATATTCATTTTGTCAAAACGTTTGCAACGCCCAGAAGGAAGCATCAGAGACCCCAGAAAGTATACATATTCTTGATCGGAATCAAATTCTAAATCGATTTAAACATGTCCGTCTGTCCGTCCGCGTAATGTCTGTTCTGAACATTCTCCGGGCCGCAAAAATGAAGCTATCGAGTTCACGTTTGGCAGAAGCATTGGAAGCTCTGGCATGCAGGTTGACATTGAAAATGAGCGAAGTCGGACGAAGGATACTCCCACTGTACTACGTAAGATGAGAACACTTCTGTTTTTCAAACGGGATGAAGAATTGGTTTTTGCTCATTACTCGTAAACTCTAGCAAATAGATGTACAAAACTTTGAACGCGTATTCTATGGACGATGTTGTAGCATTTGCGTATCAAAAAGGGAAAAATTGGACACGCCTATCCAGTATTATAGTGTGTCAAAATCTAATTTTTTTTACACTACCTTTATAAAGGGCAGAAATAGGCTTCAAAATCCCCATAAAATACATAAATTCTTGACCACCTAAACATGTCCGCCTGTTCGTATGTCCATCTGTCTGTTCGCACAACTTTGTAGTAGTTGCGGTAAGTATTCTCCCGTTAGCGAAAATAAAAAGAATCGCCTACAAATTTGCAGAGAATTTGAAATTGACCTAAACTTTTCGAAGGACACGTCTACAACTCCCGCATGCCTGTAGGACAGAAACTTTAATTTTGAAAATAGAAAAAATCAGCTGCGCCCACTTCACATTATAGAGCATGAAAATCTTGTTCTTCCCTGTACTTCCTTTTCCCTTTTTTAGGATAACGGTGATGGGCACAAAAAAAGATTCGGTCCCAACCGAATTTAATTTTCTTACTTGTTCTCTTTTATTTCAATTTTGTTCGCCAATTAAAGTTCTTGTTTTCGGGTCTTGTATAGGCCCGGTCTATATCAGCTAAGCCAGTGAAATATAGCTTATATAAGTGGATTAATGAAAATTTATACAACTTCAGTGTTTATATGCGATGAGATTTAAACGTATGACTTTGGATTTTAAGCCAATAAAAGTTTAAGTGGAGAGTGTCTTAGCAGAGTAATTTATTTATTTTTTCTTCACGCTATCTGAACGAATAGTTTGTTTTTGTTTTTCTATTACAGTTACTTTTTGCTATAAATGCAACTCTGAGCAACCAATTCTAATGCAAAGTGTGAGCTGTATTCAGCTTTCGTCAAATTTGGCAGATATGAGAGTGTATTTAAAAGCTGTTGTGGATGCGTAAAGCCACAAAAAGGGAAAGTCAGTAAACCATGCAAAATACTATCGCATACGTGATACAGTGTTAGTTGAAAAGCGAAAGCCTACACTTACTTTCAAAAACGCAAGTACCACCCATATTTTGACATTTAAGTGCATGATGCACGATGCACGATGCACGATGCACGATGCACATGAATTCATTGTGTTCAGCGTTATAAAATAGTTCGATTTAAAAGTGCGAGAGTTTATAAATAATACCATTTTTTGTCTTTACTACATCTACTGTAGGGTGTATATTTAATATACATGTGATATAATAAAAATACATCGCGAAAGCCTCGACGTCATGCAATCAATCTATGCATCGCTTTTCGTAATGATTTTGCATCGCTCAGGAATCTAGTTCGGAGAGAGAACGAGAAGAGTTCACCAAATGTCTACAGTAAGCTAGAACACCAAATGCCATCTGGGAATACGTACGGGAAAGGCTCCAATGAATTTCGCAGTAAAATGATGTTGTTAGTGTATATAGAATAGATTTAAATTACAAATGAAGTTATGGCAGATGAACGGCCACACTTTGTTTGCATATCGTTTATCGCTTTAAAATTAAATATCCACATATATATAAATACTCGCTGTACATGTGCCATTCTAAAAGAACAAAACATTCCATTCCATTCGATATATGGTGTTGTTGGTGTAGGCTAGCTTTTGTTGGAGCGCTTTCAACCAATGTTTACATATAATATTTACTTTAGCTCTACAAATAATTTAATTATATTAAAATGTAGTAATTTTCGATCTTATTCGTTAACTGACTGACTGAATTGAAGCGTAAGTTAACATACAGACAGATAAGCAATTATCGTCCAGGTTAAGCGCTGCATACAATAATTGCAGTAGCAACTTTCGCTGCATATATGCACAAGTCGAGCGTAATGACTATAGTAGAAGTGAGCAGCAAAATTTTGTGGCTTGAAAAATGCCCATACGGTTTTGTCAAAAGCGCACTCCGTTCGCAATATTCACGCGACAACATTAGCAGACATTACCCCGTAACATCCGATGCAAAAAAAATGCTATGAAAGAGACCAAGAGAGGAAGAGAGAGATAAAGACCAGATAGTATGATGTGATATATTGAGTGGTGTTGTGCGTGGGTTGATTAGCGCTAAGGTAGGAGTACTTGTCTGCGTGTCTCCGTGTCTGCGTTGCTTGCGTGTATTTCTCTATTTGAATGAAAGAAGAACACCAAACAGACTGACGTCAGCGAATAAGTATTGCTTACCATTTACATAACTCGTAGTATAAGTATCGAGTTTGTATGCTTATGCGATAATTCAATCCAACTTTCAGTGTACGATGCGTGCAATTCACGTATGAAAAACTTAACTCTCGCTTCGGTTTTCAGCTGTTTTTGCTAAACTAAAACCAACTTTCAGTTACATGATTACCCCCCTATTTTTTCCTCATATCTTAAAGAGGTTCAACCCATAAAAAAATACTATTCCCGGTATCTAAAATGTCACCAAATTACTCAATTTTGTCCAAACCGGCATTTAAGGAAAAATGATTTATGCATGAGCATGAGCGTCGAACTGAAAGCATCGCTTTCAAGCGATAGACGCACTTCAACGACAACGCCTGGATCAACTACGAAACCATTGTCGCATGCTTCGTTGTCTTTGAAACTGTCGCATATTCATTCCTATTTTATTTTCATTCAAATCATTTTCTTTCAACATCAAACATCTGTCACGTCCGTCGAAAACGCATCTTGACATACCCAACCTAAACTTGTGTGCGACCAAAATGAGATACGACGCTGCTCTTCACAGAAGGTTTACCATAGGTGTTACACTGATGGGGAGACGAAGGGACAGACAGACGAATAGAGGGAAATGCTCAGACGTATTCCGAATTTGACAGAGAGGAAACAGAGAGACGGACATGCCTAAATCGATATAGAATTTGATGTGAATGAAAAATATATGTGTAGGTTATGGTCTCTCTGAAGTTCACTTCTGGGTATTGCAAACATTTTGACGTAAAATCCCAATAGCAACTTCCAGCAGCGACAGCAAATAGATCCTTGTAGAATTTCGTAACGTACACATTCGCCACATTCTGTATGGACTGTTCGAAAACCCTATCAGGTACGATGGACGAAATCACAAAACTGGACCCCAGGTCAGCAATGTTCTCATGTTAATGCATTATAACGGCAGGATGCCAGCCCGGTGGTACTTCTTCAAGTTGTGCAGTAAATCACAACGGCGGCATATAAGCAGTCATTAGTAGGCAGCCGCCAACTCCCAGCACTTGTTAGCCGACTCCAATGGCTGCAAGCAAGCTGGAAACTATATAGAATTTAAAGAAATACAATCATATTGCAAGAGTTTGGTGGCATTGCGTTAATTGGGACACAAGTTTCATCATTGCTTCGAACTGATGGCAGATGAAGTTGCAATGTTGATGGCATTAGCAACAAGACTAGCCTGACGAAAGAAGGAGAAGATCTCACACCTTTACGCGACGATGAGACTCCCAACCTAATAATTGTGGCGCGTAGTTGCCTAACCAGAATCCTGGATGTTTTCATAGATGAAGCCCGTGACGGCAACATAAAAAATTCTTCAAAAAATGCAAATTCAATGCGAACACCAATAACCGCGCAAGTAGAACTAACAGACCGCCTAGAAATAGTGAAATCAAAAGTGCAATGACTAACTTCTCAGAAGAAAAAAGTCGATGACAAAGCTGAAAAGAGAACTGGAATTATCAGAAAGCCTGCAGAGAAATACTAGAGGAGATACGAAGACTAAAAATTCGACGTGTGCAGAGGTGGTGGTAAGGTAGTAACGCTCACAACTCTATGCAGAATTATATGTGTTTTATATAAGATTCGTACGTTCACTCGTTATATTTGCGAGTTCCTTCGCAAACCTTTTTGTGTATTTCATTTTCGTACACCTAGAAGAGAAAAATTTTGTTTTTAAATATTTCAGATTCCTGTTTTGGTTTTTTACATACAGCGTATATAAGGAGTAGGAGAAGGAGGAGGAGTCGCTTGTGGTGTACTACAACGTGTACAAAGCTACTTGTGGTACAAAGGTGCATTAAGCTTGCAAGGATGTATGCAATACCCAGAAGGACTTGAGATGAACTCACCTTTTACTATACCGGTCGGAAAGAGTTTCTGTGAATCAGCTTGTCCGCCCATCTGTCCGTCTTGCTTTTTTATGTCCAATCTACAGCTCGTAATTTGCGAGTTGATTTGTTGAAATTTGTCCTTGTCTTGCACTCCGAAAACTGCACAATCCAAGTCTAAATCTGCCTGCGCAGGTTAAACTTACCTTTGCTCATTCGTTCTTGGCGTTCAAGGCCTGTTTAACTATTGTATTGGAGTCTTTTCTGGATGCCGAAGGTATAACTTAGATAGGCTTGAAAGTATTACGAACTGTATAACAGGTTTTGTTTAATTACATAAAATTTAGAGACCACATCTTCTTCTTCGTTCACGCTTTCTTAAAATTCTCCTTTCCCGATTGTCTAAAATTTAGTTGACTTATCTACCTTTACAAAATCATTCAGTCCCGATCGCCAAGCCTTTTAAAACGCTCTTTTATTGTTTGTCTTGCTAGATATTGGAATCCGTTACCATTGATTCTGAAATCTTTCGACGATTCCTTCAGTATGTTTGCAACAAAGTTAGGCGCACTGTTTAACTGATAATTTATATTTTGTTGTTGGTTGGAATTGGTGATTACGAAGTTTATGAAGCGAGAGGATTATATAAGCATAAGCGTACTTACTTATGTGTAGTTTCTCTTTGCCCGTTAAAAAGTGTCTGGGTAACTACGTAATAGGCTCCCCCATGGCTTTATAGGTACTTAATGAATGAATAACATTAACATTAAATCAAAAATGAGATGAAATTAAATTTGGTACGTCGACATGTTTTAGCCGAAGATCGAAGGTTATTGAAAGTGTTTCGGATCGGAAACTTTCCCAATCTCTGCTAATATAAGGTCTTATTTTGAGAGGCTGTCATATGAATCACTGTAGTAAACTAGGTGGTGTAAGGTATTTAGTGGCGGGCCCTGTCCCAGTATACGGGTTTTTACCTGCTTTTAAATAAATTCTTTCAGTTGTTTTCAACATTTCAATACTTTAGACCTTTCTCAAAAGTCACTGGTCGTCGATTCAAATCTCAAGTGGAAGAGAGTTTTCAATGAAGTCAATAGTCTTAGACGCTAGTGGTTTAGAACCTTAGTCTTGATATTTATTTTTCTGGCTAAATTACGAATAACAAGTAAGAACATTAAATTCGGTCGGGTCCGAATCTTTTATAGCCCAAAGAAAGACAGAAGAAGTGAAAGAACAAAATTCTCATGTTTTATATTATGGAGTGGCAGCAGTTGATTTATTCTACTGTCAAAATACAAGTTTTTGTCGTATAGACATGTAGCTGTTGTAGGCGTGTCCTTTGAAAAGTTTAGGTCAATTCCAAATTCTCTGCAAATTTGTAGTCGATTCTTTTTATTTTCGCTAACGGGAGAATTTTTACCGCAACTACTACAAAGTTGCGCGAACAGACAGATGGACATACGAACAGGCGGACATGTTTAGGTGGTCAAGAATTTATGTATTTTATGGGGATTTTGAAGCCTATTTCTGCCCTT
>KK502411.1:172112-211324 GCA_000688735.1 Glossina austeni | reverse complement strand
TTCTTTCAACATTCATTTCATTGTAACGCAAATGATACGAAACTGTTACGTGAAGAAAAGCGAAAAGTTTATTAACTATCGCTCGTTAGCGACGTTAACTAAAAGATATATAAGATGATCACCCGCATGATTAGATTGTTGGTATTTATGTGTAGTTGAACATATAGCTTGCACTGCATTGTTGAAAGAGAACAAATTTTTGCATGATGCGTAAATATTATTGTGTTTGTTTTTGTAATGAATGAGGATAAAGTTGGATGTTAACTGTTCAAACCCAGTTCAAACATTGCTAGCGTCGTAACGTGTGATATTGTCAAGAGTAAAACTTAGTTAACTAACTGAACTAAGTTCGGAATTTATTTCCCATCAGTTTTATGTTAAGAAATAATTATTCAATTAATTTGAGAAGAGGAAGAAAAATTGTTGAGGATATGTAGAGATACGTTAAATAGCGAGTTTTCTAGTTATTAACTGAATAGCAACACTGCTTTTTTAGAAAACAAGACGCAACAGCTGACACGTCGATTATTTATTTTATTATCGCATTTTACGAGACTGAATTGCAACAAGCAATGAAACAATAGATGAAAGAAAAAAAGACAAAAACATAAGTACTGCACATAAATGTGTGCGTGCACAACACATGTGTACTTAAGCTCCCCTACAGCGCAGAGCTATTCGTATAAATTAATGTAGAGAGACATAGTTTTGTAAATTAATCTGGAACATTTTCAATCTAGTGATAGTGATGAAATAAATTGTAACGAAATAAAAATGTATATACCTATATCTATATATATGAAAAGCTTTTAAATAAAAAATAAAATAAAATGTAATACAAAGTATTGCAAAGTATTATAATAGAAATAGAAAAAAGAAAGATCAAAAGTGTTTTCGAATTTATTAAAAGAAAACCTAAAAAGTAAACTTTTTCATTTAAAATTACAAAAAAAATATATATTGGAAATTTTGGTAAAGTATATTAAGTGTAATATAAAGAAAGTTTATTTAATAGAATTTGTTTTTTGCTTTTTCTATATTACTATCAAAAATATATTCCTTTATTTAATTGAATTCCAATATAAAATTTGTTTGCGTTCTTGTATTATTGTTTCCATCATATCTCTCACACTCTCTCACTCTTCTCTAAAGTAATAAATACTGAAAACAGGGTTGTTATTGCGCTGTTAAATATCTTAACAGTAATATCGTAATTTCCAGTTGTTTCCTAATTGTTTCTCTGAGTGCTTTTTGTGTATTTGTTGCTTTGTTTTTTTATTTATTTGTTAAAAATCAGCTGTAAATTATACTCAATTTTGTTTGCATTTGCTTTTATGGTGGATTGAGCTTTGTAATAAGCAGATCAACAACAACACTGTTATTCAATTTATAGACATCTATAGATAGATGTGTTTTAAAAGTCGTGCAAATCGGTTTAGTTAATTCGTTAAGTGAGAAAAATTTATTTTTGTAAAAGCAAAATAACAAATAGAAAGGCCGTTACAAAAGGGTATAAACTTTAGAGAAAAAAAAGAACCAAAAAAAACACATTTAAAGAATTCCATGAAATTGGTTATTGGAAGAATTCTAGACAAACCTGATAGAATATATGAATCAAGAATATAGAGTGGAAATCCAGCTAAATAAAATGATGAGCAAACAAGAGAGAGCATACAAAAAGCAAGCCAAATAGAAAAAAAAAAGATTTCGTAATTTTTCTTTGTTCATTCAACGAAGTAAGACGACGTTTTTCTGCCAAGTGACTGACTGCACCACCACAAGATTATACAAAAAAAATAAAAAAAAAATAAAAAAAAAAAATAAAAAAAAAATTAATAAAAAATAAAAATAAATAAATCAAAAGAAGAAAAATATTGGAAGCAGAAATTTTGCAAAAACCTTTTCCTAAAATTCAGTTATCGCCAAGCAAGAAGGTGAAAATTACAAAAAAAATATTTTAGTGTTTGAAAAATAAGTAACCTGCGTAAAACGAGTTTGAAATTTGAAAAAAAAAAGAAGAAAGTACGTAATAAAAAAGCTCTGATCTTTACAGTAGTTTCTTATTTTAATAAAAATTATAAAAAGGAAAAAGAAGCAGTTATTTAAAATATTATGAAAATTTCAAATCACAATTTCTACTTTTAATGATGATCAAGGTCAAAGTGAAGTACATTTTTTGTTAACATCATTGCAGCAAAGTAGTTTAATAATTAATTCTATTTATGTTCTTCAAAGTTTCAAGAAAAAATTTTGAAAAATTATTATTTGCCTTTTTTTGTATACTAAACTTTAAATGACTTTGACTTTGGTCAACAAGAATATACAAACATCTCATCGCAAAGAAGTAAAAGTAAAGAAAAACACAAAAGTAAAACTACAAAGAAAAATAGGAAAAAACACACACACACACACACACACACACACATGCAGATAAACTGCTAAAGTAACTACAATTATATATATATATATATATATATATATATATATATTAGGCAATGCTAAGAATCAACTAGCTATAGCTATCTGGCTCGTCAAGCTACTCACTTAACTAATAAACGGGTTTGTTTGTTCTACACACGAGTGGAAAAAATCAAATTAAAACAAAACAAAGAAAGCAAAAAAAAAAAAAGTGTTCAACAAACCAACGACAGCAACAAGAGCAACAACTAACAAAAAGAAAACATCTCGTTAGAACAGATGATTTTTGTTTTGTTTTCACTGCTGCTTCCCTTTACGTTTGTTTTTTCTTTCGTTTGTTAAATTTCAAACTTGTCCTTTACGTTTTTGGTTTTTCCTGCTAATCGCCTGTTCTTTTCAATTGTGTGCGTATATATATATATATATATACATATATATATATATATATATATATGCACATATATATATATATATGAGTTATATGTTTGTGGCTTTTATCATTAAATAAAAAAAGAAAAAAACGTACGACACTTGCAGTATCCTACTGTAGCAGCGATCACAACAAACTTATTAGCTGATTATTACCTACGATTGGATTTTAATTTTGTGCGGAGAGCTCTGTTTATTTTTTATTTTTTTTTCTTGCATTACGCCTAAACTCTGTTATTTTTATTAACACTGGAAATACAAAGATAAAGCGGTGAGTAATGCATTATAGCTTTAAAGGAATTTTGACTTTTTTTTTTCTTTCCATAAGTAAGAATAAATCCGAATATTTACTTATAAAATAATCAAGCAAAATAAAAACCAATAAGATCTTCATTTTTAATATGAATGGCGAATCCACTTGTTTTCTCTTTCTTCATCTGCTTCTACTATGTTTTATCTAAGAACAAGTTATGCTCGTTGTATAATACTAAACTAAATAATCACGAAACTCAATGAGTTGTAACATTTGGAGTTTTTGTTAATTTGTACAACTCGTAATAGAGACGAAAATCGCTTTAGCAGCCTTTAAATCTCATTATACTAACTTATGATTCAAAATAATACCTCAGTATTCGGCTGCCGTGTTAAAATGAATGTTAATAGTTCTTAAGCTTCTAAGTCATATTTCTAAGTTTCTGCAGATGTAATTTTACAATGCGATGAATTTTGACTTTCCACAACGTTGTTCCTCACAGATCGTTCACCCGACAACGTACTGTTTTTATGCAAATACAGGCCTTTAAAGGGCGACTCCATAATATCTTCTCTTAGCTTGCCGTTTACGTTCAACATTTTGTAAACAACGTGCAGACACAAATGAGCACAAAAAACAAGTAAGAAAATTATATTCGTCTGCGACTGAATCTGTTATATGTATCACCGTGAGCCGTGTGAGCCGTATACCGCTGTGGCGTCCGTGATATTTAATATTTGGGATTAGCGTACTTCGCTTTTTACATTCCACTCACCAAAGCCTTTTACTTGATACAAAATTGTTTATATTACTAGGAAGGAAAAAAACGAATACTCCACGCTTGTGGGGTCCATAATATTTACTCTAGAGTTGACATATTATTGGACAGATGCTTACGATGGGTCTGTGATCTGCCCGTTCGATAAGTAGGCTTCGTCCGCCCGTTTGTTCCTATTAGGATAAAGCACGTGTAGTTGTTTTAGGTCTACCCGCAAGTGAAGTGTCCGTGGGATAAAAATTTAAAACCCCCTGCATCTCTACAACTTCCGATCCTCTTCAAGCGAGAGTTAAGAGGAGACCTAAAAATCAAAAGAGATCGTGTGAGGAATGTACAAAATAACTTTCAACATTCTGTCCAACATCAAAAATGTAGAAAAAATTACTATATAACTTTGCCGATAGATGTCCATAGTACATGCATGCAAACTTTTAATGATTGTATTTGTTTTTGCTTATAAGTAATGAAAAAAAAAAAACAAATTGTTTTTATCTTTGAAAACAGAGGTGGCCTCAGACCACGTCGTACTGTGGTCGTGTTCACCCAACACCAACCTGCCTACAAAGGTTTCCGATTTTTTTTGCCGGTAGCTTAGCGTTGCACAGACGGACGGACATGTTTAAATTGGTTTGAAATTCGGTGCTGATCAAAAATATGCTTAAGGCGATCTTTGGAGCTTCCTTTTGGTTCCGAGAAACGTTTTGACAAAATGAATATATCCCTCACCGTTCAATGACGGGATATAAGAGAAAAAATATGCCGATCCTATTGATGTTCACCTCCTTTCTTTATCACCTTTAATAACTAGACTAGTAAACGTAACGTATCGTATCGCTTTTTCATTTTGAAGTAAACCTTAATAACTTTACTGATCAACGACATTACGCATCGTTTAGTTATATTTTCCTTCCTACTTTAACTATTCTCTTAAGCAGCATCCAGCCTGACGCCTGAAGTGGCCGGTTATATAAAAAAGAAAAGCATGAAACCTTTATTTCTTAGCTGGGAACCGTAAGAGCACGGATTCGTCGGTTAACATCATATCCTATCGTATATCTTTACCGGACTATGGACGGGATGGTAGTTTAATAATTCCGTAATGCCTTAGAAATGCTTATTAAGTATATATATATATATATATGATGGAGTTCCAAATCGATTCAAAATATCAAGATATGAGAAACTAGAAAAACTAGAAACTCATTTATTGGGCCTAAAGCAATTTTGAAAAAAAGAAAAAAAATGTTATTTAGCCAAACTAAAAATGCATCCTACTACAGCTCGATTGGCCATAAATCCCAAATATCGTTTGACATCGTTTAACTGATTTGTTTCCGGCATACAATGCAAGGTTTCCAAGTATTTCATCAAATGTAGAAATCGTACACCGCCTTTATTATTCAAGGAGACGCTTCGGACGTTTAAGGAAACTAATGCAAATACTTTTCTATATATTATAACAGAACTCAAAAAATGTGAAAAAATATGTAGATTAGGCTGACTCCGTTCGCCAAATGGTTGACAGAGTAATAAACACAAATAAGAATCTTCATGCATGCTTCATGCATGCTTCATATCTGGTAATAGATAAAAATGTAAATCGAGCATGTAAGAGGTTGAATAAAAAGGTTGTGCTAGTGGTCTGTTTCGAAGGCTTTGTAAGCGCACGGGTTTGCGTTTACGATAACGGAGTTGAATCTATGACTTTTTTTCTAGACTGTCGTGAGCTTAAAAAAGCGGAACACAGTGATTGACTGAATGAATTTATTCCTTGAACTTGAACTAAAAACACTACAGTGGGAGAGAGCCCCCAGCGAAATACCCTACACAACTATGCTTAATACAGTTGTTTATATAATGATTTTTCGAAATGATGTAGAAAAACTGGTAAAAAAAAAATGATCCGATTCCCATCATTTTCAGGAACGCTTGGCCTCGGGCCGAAACACGTCAGTGTATCAAATTTCATCAAAATATCGCAAAAATTGCGACATGCAAATTAAACGCAAGTACACAAGACAGACAGACGGACAGACAGACGGACAGCCAAGCATAGACTATTTCCAGTTTCGGGGTGTTTTATATACTCTCATAAATTTGCAAACTTGCGTGTACCGCAGGTGGTGTATTTCTTCAAATCTTGTGAACACATTCTTGTATTATTCACATTGTAATGATACGTATTTAAGTAACAACTTACGCTACGATACGATACGATATATCACTAACTAATCAAGTTAATAGAGCTTCACATTAAAAATAGGGAAATACTTCGCAGCGTACAAGTAGCAACACAATCAACAAAGTATCGCAATGCAATGCAATTGTAGTGTAAATGCCATACGCTTTATGTTTACAGACTTTGCGACACGTATTCATAACAAAATGAAAATGAAATGTGGAAAGCACGACAAGATTCTCTCAACAACATTAATCGCTAAGGATTTTCCTTTGCAAGTGCACCGTTTACCAAACCAAAAAAAAAGAAATTAAGATCACACTTGAATTTTGATTTAGCTCGCGATACGCGTGCGAAACATCTGCAATACGGTAACGACGATATGTTTCAATCGTTACATAATCAAATGGAGAACTGAAGGTTGAATGCTATCCATGTTCTTACTGGATTGTGTTGTAAAACTTGTCACGCGTTTTGTATACGCTTAGGAGAGATTGAATGCACTCTCTTTATGTCACGTTACTTATGAGTTTGTCATGAAGATGACAATTGTATATGCATTCGTTTATTACCACTTGTGCAAATATGTTTAGATTGATTCGGAAAGTGATTCTGTAAATTGACCGATATAATAAAAGGCGTTTCTGGGCGTTGCATACATCGCCACTAACTTAATATACTCTTCTTCTACCACAGTAGAGTAGAGTAGAGTAGAGTAGAAAAATTCAATGGCTAAATGGCTAAATGGCTAAATGGTTCCAATTAGCGAAATGACTCGCTAAAGGTAAGAAAAAAAAAAAAAAAGACCGTAATTAATGTACAACTGCCTCGGGTAATAAGCTGACAGGGTTGGCGTTAAGGTGAATGACTTTCCTTACTTGTTGGCTTTTTCCAAGTTTCGCATATTTCGCCCTTCCCTTCGCCAACTCGTCAACATTACATTAGCGAGTATAAGAAAATAAATTGTAAAAAAAATACCAAAGAAAAATGGATCTGTAACAAGCTGTGGCAATGATTCGCACTCAATGATTGCGAAATATGGGTTAGGTATATAGCACCGTACAGATCTACTCTCGAGAAATTGTATAAAACGTGCGACATGTAAACCGAAGCAACTGATGAGTCACGTTTGCATTTTTTACAATATAATATAATTTGAAAATTTTACAACAAGACCAGAAACAACTAAAGGCTACTTATTTGTCTCTGACCGAACAAATATTGTTAGACGCGCTGGAAAGTAATAAACACAGCAATCACAAGTAAGGTAAGTTCATGGTAACTGAATCACCTAAACGATCCTAAATATTAACTGATTCGGGAGAGTATGTCGGTATTAAAGTTTATTATCTGCACACAGACGTAACCCGGATTAGTATCTTTTTTGGTAGTAGATACCCACCTATTCACTAAAGCAAATCAAATGCAAAATTTTATAATATATAGGATTTGAATGAAGGTCTTACATATTGAGAAATACAGAGAGAGAAAGAGAGAGGGAGAGAAAGAGTGAGAGTAGAAATGTAATTAAATTAAATTTATATAATTAAGAAAATTAGTTCACACAAGGCATAGTTAAGAATTGGTATACAGCTATAATGAAAATGATAAAATGCAAGTGGAAGCATTGATGACTTCAAAAAGCACTGGAAAAAAGATCCACGAAAGTGAGTAGGAATGCTGTGTTTTAACAATCGAACTATCGGTGTTTCGCATAAATCTATTTCTTGCTTACTTCTCGATCCCCTTCCAAATGCGAATGGAAAGCTGAGAAATGTTAACAAAATGAATGTAATCTGATCGCATACACGCCCACAATAGATAAGAAATTAAAACAATCTCGTAAAAATATCGACATTTCGATTTTTAATCATAATTTTCGATCTCTTGAGGATATTTTCGGAAAAATCCTATCCAAACATTCCTCACCACTACCCGAGTAATTTACTAAATGCTATTAATTTAAAAATGGTCTCTCAATCAATTCAATTTAATTAATAATTACTTTAATTAATCGATGATAGGATCCTCTCCAATCCGACTATATATAGTTTAATGATTCGAATCTGATCAAGTAAATAAGTAATAATGTAGATTATAAAGGCGACGAAGACGAAGGCGAGGAAGATATCAAACTATATATATATATGGACAGATATTACACAGATATGTGACGATATACTTGACGTTATGAGAGATTGTGAACAAAATTTCATTCAATGATTTTTTATTCTAATGAAATGTTTATTTATTTATTTTTTTTATTCGCCCAAGTGGCCGAGTAGGCAAAGCATCTCGACTAACAATTCAATAACTCTGGGTTCATATCTCAGACAAAATAATTTTGTAGTTTTTTTATTTTTTTCTTGATGGAGGAATCCTTGCCCACTCGCCACTTCTTGATTGCTCTAAACGATAAACGTTATGACAAACTGATCATATCTTCGGTTATGTAAATTCACAGTGATGGGTATAATAATTCTTTAGTCTTCGTAGACGATGACGAGTCATCGATGCCTTATCAAAATCGAATAAACACGCACACTTGTTTATCTACCTATACACGTATTGTGAAGTATTTTTTTGAACTTAAAGGTTAAGGATGAATTATTTATGCGATATTTTGACGTATTTGTGCTTATAATTTTTTTGCTTTCATTTCATTATTTAAAAAAAAAAAATTGTGTATAAAAAAAGTTTTTCTCTTAAATTTAACAAAAAGAATGTGTATTTAAAAAAAAAATTTTTTTTTTTTTTTTTTTTTTTTTTTTTTTTTTTTTTTTTGATCGAAGTATAGTGTGTACAGACCGACTGGTAGTGAAATATTTGTTAAAGCACATATATAATAATCTATACATATACGAAGTATTTCATTGCATTACAAGTGAAGTACAAAGACACAATAGTCTAAGAACAAAGAAATACTTCAACAGCCTTCTACACTCTAAAGTTATATATAAATACACTGTGAGTCTCATACAGTGAGTCTCATTAATATTGGGTCTGTTCGCTCGAGAAGAAATAAACGCTTGCTAAATTTAGTCCATTGTCCAAACATAAAAATTTATTTCACTCTTTTATACTGCTAGGGAATACATATTAAAATATTACAAAAAATAACAAACAAAGCATTATTCCGGTAGGCAAGAACATTAAATAACTTCAACAACTCAAAAAACACAGCCAGCGTCAGAAATATTGGGTTTCTATTTCACATAAGGAAGGACACGAACAGAAAATCCAGCATATTATTCGGTAGGTTATCCTTTCTGGATCCCTGGAAACAGGGATCTTACGCCATTCCTCTTATAGTCTGTTCTTCAGGTCTTGAACGGAGGGTATTAAGGGTTTTGGCACATGGCGGTCCAATTCATCTCGCATATTTTTAATGGGGCTCATGCCTGGTGATTCGTGGAAAGGGGTGAAACACTTTGGGGAAGTTATATAAGAACCATTTTTTAATTTAAACGGGACTTACGCTTAAGGACGTTATCTTGGTAGAATTTATATGTTTCCAAAATACAAAATACAAGTTTGCCCGTTCTTTCTATATCCTTAAATGCCATCCCTCCCTCTTTAAAATGCCATGCATTCATAAACACTAATTTTCCGACTCCATTGGCCCAATGCATACTATGACTATGGCATGACAATTGCCATGCTCGCTGTAAGTCGTTGGCACTTAGAATTTAATAGGAAGCTAAGACTCTCTCTGTAAAATAGTAAAATAAATTTTTACGTTTGGACAGAGAATTAGATTTAAAAAGAGTTTCTTTTTCTGCCGCGTGAGAAACCCAATATTAATGAGACTCACTGTACGTACATATGTATATATGGGCAATGATGGGATGGAGGTGGAAGAAATTTCTGAAGGGCAGAAAGGGTTTACGATACTCGTCTATGAAAAACAATTAAATGTTTGCATTACGAAAAAGAAAAAAAAAACAAAAAAAAAACGAAAAACAAATTCATATATATTTCTGTTATAAATATTATTAATATTGTGTGTATTTTGTTTTCTTTGACTTTTTCTCGCTCTCTATCTCTCTTGATCTCTCCTTCTCATTCTTTCTGCTCTTACATTTTCCTTTGTCGCCGTTGTTGGCGATGAGACGTACAAAGAATTTTCCAATTTTTGTTTTTCTTTTCCAACTTTTATTAGAAAAAAAAACACAGCGCAGCTGCAATTGGAAATTGTTTTTATGGAAAATGACATCGAACTTGATAGAGCTGAGGAGGACGGACAGAGAAAGAGAGAGCGAGAGAGAGAGAGAGAGAGAGAAAGCGAGCAAAAGCAAGAGAGCGAGCGTGAATTGGGAATAGGGAGACACAGAGGGAAAAAAAAGAATTAGAAGAAGAAGAAGAATTAGAAGACGAAGAAGAAGAAGGAAAACGGTTGGAAAAATGCAATACTTATTGTTGATTGTTCTGTTAATTATACCAATTTTTTTCCTTTTGTTTTCTTCTTTTTCGATTGTTTATTATTTTATAAGAATAATAAAAGAAATTAAAACAAAAAATATTGTTTTATGTAAACATGTTTTGAATTTGATTTATTGCTTTTTTTTTTGCCATAAAAAATTTCGAGGGGCAAAATTTTTTCAATATTACACCATGAACTGGATTTGGGAATGTTCCCTGAGCAGGAATTTTAGATTTTAATCCTGAAGGGTTTGTTTCTTCTTCTTCTTCTTCTTCGTTTTTAACTAGAAACTAGCGTTGACCCAACGTTGCTTCAAATGAAATTGTGACAAGTAGGAAAATTGTATTCGGTTAGTTAATAGGAAAAGTGAAATATTTGAAAAAATATTTAAAATTGCGGATAAGCGATTTCCCAGCATAAACTATGTATGTAAATATGAAACCGGAACTTCCCGATAGATGGTTGCAGCTAGTAATGTAATTATTGTCAAACCGCATTATTGGCGCCATTTTTTCGTTGACATCTGGGAAAACCTTTCCAATTCGTAACAATATACAAATTGGCAAGTCGAACAGCATAGCTGTTGTAATAGCGCTGACCAGGGAGACTTTTTCACCGACAGCAGTTTTTCCTTTACCTTGACCGTTACTCGGCAAGAAAAGGTTATTTACTTTAGGAATCGAAGCCGGAAAAACCTAACGAGTGGATTCAGGCGTACCATAACCCACGTCTACCGCAAGACAGAAACGCAATGGTAAGAAGATGATACTATAGGTTCGGTGGAACACACTAACAACAATTGATCTATTTGAACGATTCACTATTAAAAAAAAAGCAGTACAACGTCATCTGTCCATCCATCCGTGTTGTGGAACCGATTCGTAACACTTTAGAAGCACTCAGCTGGGAAGTACTAGTCCATACGGCTTACTAACTACGCTCAAATCCTTCCTATTGCCACTTATTTCCACGGACACGAAATTGCTGAGTAACGCTTTGGTCCATACGAAGACGTAAAAAGAAAAAACGACTCGTCCGCGATAAAAGGAGACGGGGCAGCCCCCGCAGCCCCAAATTGTCGAACAGGTGGAATAAAATGTATACGTAACTATGTGCCGTCGTTTCCCATCAATAAACGTGTATTCCGGTTTCATATTTACATACCCAGTGTTCATATTTACACAACTATTATAAGTGAACTAATAATATTAGGGCCATCGTAAGCGATCAATTGTTCGCAAAGAATTTGCTTGGACCCTAATTCTGCATCGATCGTTGAAGAAGAATCACATATTATTTTACAGTCTTCGATAAAGAGTCCTGTGTAGAAAATAAACTTTTTTTTTACGACCTTCTATAATAAAATGGCGGCGTCTGTGCGTTCCGAGAACCATATTTCCCACTGCATACTGTTTTTACATTCATGCGAGATTTAATGGAACTGCACCAAGAAGTCAACGTTCGTTCAGAAAGTTTGCTGCTGATGGTTATGAACTTTCTGACACCCTAAAATGTCTACTGGGAAATGATTCAAAATTAAGTGCACCAGAATTATCGACATGCTGTGAATAATAACATAATAAGAAATGAAAATTTAAATTATTTACAAAGTTTGTTTTAAATTTCGAAATAATTGATTGCTTCTGGGTCACCATATTACTACTACAGTTCTAGCACATCACGAATGCTTATCAAAAATCTCGTTAAACAGAATTAAGTAAAAGATCTCTAAAAAATCGTATTGTGTGAACATTGGGAACAGGCAGGCGAAACGATAGTCGTTGCTATGGTTCATAAGCCCAGTGCGGGAAGAGTACATAAAGTTGGATTGTAAACAGATACCTTCCCTTGCGAAGAATAGAGATTTTACACGTTACGTTATTTCATTATATACTAAGTATATAAATATATGTATATATATATATAATATGTATTAGGTGGGGGAAAAAAACTCTATTCAGCATGTATCGGATTAGCAATTTTGGTCAAATATGCAGCGTTTTGTCCTATAATTTGCTGCAATTTTAAATGCCTCTCTCTCATAGAAGGCTTGGTTCATATTGACGAGAAAATGTAGTAATCGCTTTTTATATTCTTCCCTTGATACCAAATTCTTATCACTAAAGAAGTTTTGCAATGCAAGAAAAACATGACGCCAGGTCCCCACTTTACGGTGGATGCATCAAAAGCATCTAACTAAGCTCCCGAAGTTTCTAACGTGTTACTATAGGCGTGTGTGGCCTGGCATCGTCCTGATAAAACACAATTTTTTCAGCGAAATACTTTACGAGATAGCGATCGCTACAGCCATCTACCATAAAAATTTATTTTTTTCCCGTAATCTAATATATATTTACATAAAATAAGAATCATAAAGAAAATCAAAATATGTTCAAGTTTGAGTCTACGTCATAACAAGTATTCAGTAAGACCCCTATCTTAGTATCATATTTGTGGGCGACGGAAGACTTGCTAGAGGAAGTTTCTTCTTGTTCAAGTCAATTTCTTTTCTATATGGTCACATCTGCTATAGTGATCCGTGAAACCAGGTGATTAGCATCAACTGCTTTTTCCCCCACGCATACTGAAGTAGAGATTCAATTCAGTGTGTCCGAGGGTTCAAATCTCAACATGTAGAGTGTACTTAGTTCTAGCTATAGGGAATGCTCAGTTTGTAAAGTTGTAACACCAATTTGGCACACATCCACCAGAGTGCTGTCACTCCCTATCCCTTTTTCCCTGCTTTCCCACCATCCCCATGTTACCCGCATAGGTGATATCCCCGGAGTAAACGGTCATAATAAAAAAACAAAAATAGAAAAAAAGAAACGGATGAGAAAAGCCGTAGCTGATGGAAGAGCTGTATTATTGGGGCTGTCGCCATGTGCCTGCGCATATGGAAAATCTATGATTTGCAATTTATGAAAGATCCGAACACAGATGTGGGTTAAAGTGCTTACCTTCGTTTTTAGAGAAATTTGTAAAACCCTACGGCTATTAGTAGGATTTCTTCATTCCTTCTTATCCTCTTGGCTGATTAATTTCAAATTTTATTGGGGTTCTGATTATCATCTCTCACCATCGGCAAGTTATTTACAAAGAGAAACGTCTTTCAATGTATACCAATAAAGTAGTGGAAAAAATTATTAAAAAAAAAATTGTTTTTATCTAGTTTTTAACACGTAAACAAAATGTAGAAATCTGAATTATTTATGGGATGATCGGCATACCTTTCAAATTTGCGTATAGTCGTTATGTGATCAGAAATGTTAATTAAACGGAATATTCTCAATAATGTAAGAAAAAGAATCTTTCATTTCTCTCTTCATTAATACAGTAGACAATGCATTCAGGAATTAGTTAAAATCACGAATCTATGCGTGTCAGTCAATTATTCTAAAAACAGTTTTTTCTCTTTGAAATCTTATTATTATTATAGATTCTATTTCTTCCAAGTTAGTGTTTAGGAATTTTTTTTTTTTTTTTATATTCGACGCCATTTACGTTATAAGGTTACATTAACTTTGTGCGGATTTATGCAATAACCTGAGAGACTTGAGACAGACTCGTAGTTTATTGATAGTAGATTGGTTTAGAATCCCATTTTGAATGGATTTAAGCTGGCTTGTCCGTCGGTACGCCTTCTTTTCTTGCGTGCCACCTACAGTTCGCAATTTTCAATATATTTTAATACAATTTGGCACACTGGTGCGTTTCGGTCCAAGAACGAACGCTATTGAAAATGGTTCAGATCGGAGCACTGTTATGACCCCTTTCTATATAATATTTCAGTTTGAAAAGTCGTTATATAAATAACAGGAAGATATGGTGTAGGGAATTTAATGGTGACCAGTGATCCGTTATAGTAGTTTTACTTTTTTTTTACACAGCTGACTATCAAATTTTCATGTAATTTCAAGCCTTTGTTTACGCATTATTATAACGTCAATAATTTTAAATTGACGTTAGTTTGACGCTAGTTGTAGTGTTTTTGCTTCGTTTAGATGATTCAGTGGAAGGAAAAAGTACTGAATTTAAGAAAAAAAAAAAGCAAGTTATGGTTAGTAAATGTCCCCCGTACGAATGCAGTGAATATTCTTTTCTAAAGGCTCTATACGCCCTCGCTCCGCCGCTTAATATTTTGAATAGTGAATTGTAAATAAGTTAAGCAAGTGCTCGATACGTTCGCGTTTAAACTCTTTTACACATAAACAACTTACACATACACATAAACAAATAAATCGCATTTTAGTTTAGTGAGTATTCAAGAAATTTCAATAAAGACTTATTTTATTTATTATAGACTCTTGATAAATTATTCAATGATATGGCACAACAACAGCAATAGCGACAGCAACAGAAGATCACTTAGGTATGGCATGAGCAACGATTAAGAGAAAAAAAAAGTAAAAATTAAAAGTAATTAAATGTATAGAAGCAAACGAAAGAAAAAAAAAAAAAGCGAGAAAATTGTTTAACTGGTTTTCTCTGATATAAACAAAAAACAGCTGACACATATAAACATCTACACTACGACTAAAACAATAACAAATAGGCAGAAAGAAAAAGCGTAATAATAAATAAATTCAATAAGAAATGTAAACAAATTCATGTGCACATCTGTATGCATGCATTAAATGCCCATTTGAAGCTCTGCAAGTGAAAATAGGTTAAAGCTGAAAATTTCAATACTTGGAAAATATACCACTGAAGCAGTTGTCTTCCATGATTATTGATAACGGTAGGATATTGCAAACAATATTCTTCGTTCTTTTTCTCGCTGTAGTAGCATGATTTATAATATTCTATAATTCCTAAGTAGGATAAACACTAAGTAGGATAACGTAAGAATTTGAGAACTGATTCAGTATCGCTTCCCATTTTGTATTCTCAAAAAAAGGCAAAAAAAGAAAAACGAATACATCGCGTCAAAGATATAGTGGGAATTATCCCAAATAAATGTCGTCCCGAGTTAATATAAACTTTTACAAAGTAATTTCATTTTAGACAACACTTTTTAGATAACACTTTTTGCAGATGATTTTCAGTTCGTCTTCTAAATGTCTTTCAAGCTTTCAAGTAACGCGGGCAAGCAACTGCCCACAGTGGCTTGAACTCAAGCATACATAGATAGGCATCAGTCTGTTCGACAAGTTGATAAAAATTGGGCCTACCTTAAGTCCATCTGCGTGTTACATACCTCCGTACAAACTTAATATACCCTGTAATACAAGTAGTGTAGGGTATATAAATTGATACAACGCCATACACGGAATATTCTCAGATCAATTATTGATTGAACTTCTTACTGACTTAACTTCTTAAGTAAGTTAATTGTCTCAAGTTTTCAAATGATTTTTCAAAATCCAATTATTTATCGATCTATTGGTTTTTGAAAACGTTACAAGAGCAACTATCGGTCAAAATAACTGAAAATTCCTCTATATATATATATATATACACATTCATTCGATTTTCACATATCAATGTCAATAACAAAACTGAACAATGGATTAGGAAAATTATGCTCTTTCCTTGCTCTTTAAAATATTTGCTTGATTAATTAAATCCTCTCTCAAAAGTTCCATTAAAATATTTAAATTTAAAATTTTCAAGTTAACTCACTTTTGATCTAAACGCTTTATTAATGTGCAAGTTTTTGCAATAATCAAAATTAAAAGAAAAAATATTGTGTTGACGAAAAAGTCATTACACTGCGTTTGAAAAGCTTCTCAGTGCTCCTCCGAAATTTCACTAGTGTACAATTTCTTTCACATAAGAGAATATATATATATATATATATTTGTATATATAGTATAATTATATATCCGTCAAGATATATTTTTGATAATATCTTCTTCTTGAAATTTGTTCAATTACATACCCGATAAGATAAGTCTGCACGACGATTGCCTGCGTTTCTGGGAAACGAAGATGCTTCAACTAATGAAAGCATATACAGATTTACAAAGTCCGTGCCTTTACCTGCCAGTGCCTTCTTTATGCAGTTGGCGAGAAACGAAAAGATTAACAGTAATTCGCAGAGGGTTCACGATTAAATCTGATATTGTTGGCGACCTGATTTCGACAGGAGAGTATTTGCTGAAGGCAAAGATAGTTGAATCGTGATTTATTCACTTAATTAACAGTTAATTCAACAGTTAATTATATTCGGAAAGACGGATGATTGGAATGGATGCACCTTTCGTTACAATTTTTTTTTCTTTACTTATGCTTTATCTAAGCTTGTTTTTATTCGTCCTGTTTTCTTTAATTTGGCAAAATTCTGTATGCCAACATTTGTGGGCTTTGTAGGACGAATGCTATTGAAAATGACTTGAATCCCATGTAACGCATGATTTTGAAAAGTCGTTATATGAATAACTGTAGACTGATATAGGATATAGGATAGGGATTGCCGCGGCCCACTATAGTCTTTTTACTTGCTTTATACTTATGTTAATTTAAGCAAAGGTTATTTTTATGCTTTTCCTAATTATGTTATATATAAAAATAATATTATATAAAAGAAATATCAACAAAATACAAAAACAGTCTGCCGCCTATCGTGTTGTAATCAAAAAGAAAAAACGCAAATAAATATAAAATGCGCAGAAGAAAGATGTATTAAGCTCCGTCATAAAATAGGCCTAAACCAAAGCAAAATTTCAAAATTAATTTCAAATTTCAAAACAAGCGTTCTTTGATTATGTTTTCCGATTCTCATATGGAAATGAACTGACAAACGTTATTAAAATTGCCACAAAGAACGCGAAACTGATTGATGAAAAGCTTATAACTGAGTCTACCTTAGTTAAGTTTAATTAATTGAGACCAGTGAATATCGAGTTCGTTTAAAAAGGCTGGTATGTCAACAGCAACTCCTTCAGCAGATCCCACAAAAAGTGACACTTAAAACAACAAGTCTGTCCGTAGTCCGAAGTCCGTAGTCTATGTTCATAAGTTGATAAGGAGCGCGTAGAAATCCAGTCTTCGAACGGAGAAGTCCAGAGGAAGCGCCCAACCGTTGTAATAATCGCAATCCATTGATAAGAATATAGCCTCAGAAACATTCCGTTAAAAAGATAGAAACGCAAAAAGGCATTTTATGGAACAACATTTAAGAGAATAGAATTTCAATTTAAACCGCTTGCAAATCTATAAACGACTCATTTTGAAATCTATTAATACGAAGCCAAGCCAAGACTTTTCCAACAATCCAATCTACAACATAAAAATGATTAAAATTTCTAGATATTTTGAAATGAATTTAAAGCAAAAAAAACAATTCTTATTTGGCAACTTGCTGCGCGCACGTGCTGCGAGGGAGGAAAATTACGGCGATTGCAAGTAAAAAATGGCGGATTCAAAACTGTTTCCATAAGTATTATTGTTGATGTTAATTTTGGTTTTTTATATTTTGAATTCAAAATTTCTTTATGCAAACTTTACCTAGACTCAGTTTCTACTTAAAATACAAAAAAAAAAAAAAAAAAAAAAAAAAAAAATGGGAATACTTTAATGGCACTCGAACCACCCTTGGCGACAGCCTTGACTTACACAGTTATTCATAGTGGGCGAAAAAGTGATCCGACTCGAACCCTTCACACCAGTGTATCAAATTTCGTCAAAATTTCTCCAAAAGCTTAGACCTATAGGTTAAACACAAGAAAACAAGATGAACAGACGGACAGACAAGTTTAGATCAATGATCAGATCCGATCAGACAATGATTCTGAAAGTAATTCTAAATCTATCGGTCTAATAAAAGATGGGCGTATCTTAAGGCCTTCGGGGTATTGCGTACATTTGGACAAGCTTAGTATACCCTTGTACCCCAACTGGTGTGCAGTCTCCGAATATATTTTGTTGAACTTTACGTCAATATTATACGTAACGCGGGAATAACTTCATTAAATCGTTGAGATATCCGTTCATCGCACATTTTTGCAGTTCGCAAAATATTTATTGGCCAGAATTGGCCAACAGGAGAGGTGTCGTGTTCCACCAGGACAACGCTAGGCCACACACATCTACAGTGACTCGGGAGCTTGGTTGGGAAGTTTTAATGCATCCGCCATACAGTCCGGACTTGGCACCAAGCGATTATCATCTTTTTCTTGCATTGCAAAATTTCTTTAATGATAAAAAATTGGAATCCAGGGAGGATTGTGAAAATCGACTACTAGAGTTTTTTGCAAATAGAGACCAGAACTTCTATGAGAGAGGCATTTTGAAGTTACCGTTAAAATGGCAACAAATCATATAACAAAACGGTGCATATTTGACCCAAATCGCACAATCCGAAGCATGTTAAATAAAGTCCTGAAGTTCATATAAAAATAATATTTATGGTGTGAATATACACACATAATAACACGAATGTAGAAATGAATCTCTTTTCAAAGAATTTATTACGGATTGAATATAGTCCTTGAATACTTGGATAAACAGGGCTAACCGATATCTTTTATGTAGGCAAAGGAACCTCTGTCTTGATTGAGGGTAAATCTTGAACATCTGAGTAACGGAACTAAAAAGCCAAAGCGAATGCGAAAAAATCTCTCTAATATTTACATTAGTTAACCAAATACAATGGACGAAATAAAAAATGGCAGCTACTAACTCAAATGAAAATTTCGCGATTACCAACGCACATGTGTACATATAAATATACGTAAAGTTTTTATGGTTTCCGATGCGTATTTCTATTACTATAAAATTAATTCTCTTTGAGCGATAGTTACTTTTGTACATATACGTACGCTTTCATAGCCTTTACGTTAAACTCTCTTTAAAGACAAAGAAAAATAAACTCAACAATAATATTGCGCGCACTCACTAATAAAAAATCATGCAAACAATTAGTCAGTTAGTCGGTCAATCAGACCAGTTTTCACCATTTCATAACGTTTCCTTCCATTCTATTTGCAATACGGTGAAAAGCAAAGCGTCAAATGTGTGTATATGAGTGTGTGTGTGTGTGTGTGTGTGTGTGTTTTTTATATAAGCGTACATGCATTTGTATTTTCATATTTACTCAATGACAGGCCGAGTGACTGACTGATAATCGAACACAAGTATGAAAATGCATGCAATGCATGCAATTTGAGGCGACCGTTAAATACCTAGCACTTAGATAAAGTTAATAATATGTAGTCTAAAAATTCTTAAGCCTAGTAGTTAATCCTAAGGGATATATGCATATGCGAATATGATTTGAAATAACGAATTGAATGTAAAAGTTTTGAACCTTTCAACGATCAATACTGATTTCATTCTCTGACATATTACTGGGGTTTTTTTTGTTTTTTTCGTCGATCAAAATCATTGCTATTCTAAATTTTGGAGGGGGTCTATTCCGCCTACATATAACAGAGCTAAGATGTGAAAATTGGCTAAAGGTAGAAAATCTGAATTCTTCTATCTTTTAATTTCTGTCAAGTGCAAGAAGTGCAAGTTTTCAACTTGTGCTGGCGGCAGAGGGTCAAATATCGATTTGTGTAAATATACCAAAAATGGATGGATGAACCATTACTTACTTTATTTTGATAATTTCTCGAAACACCTGACCACCAAACGAAAAGACATTTTGTTGACAGAGGCGGAGGAGGTACATGGCTCAACAAACTTAAAATCTCAAATCGTTGAATTTTAACTCAACCTGGATTTATGTAGACTGTGCGCTTGTGCGACTCATTAGTGAAAAAAATTTGCGTTTTTGTGCAAGAGCTGCCACAAATCGAAAAGTGGACAAAACCGATGCCGCAATTGTTATCTGATGAGCAAACAATGAACAAAAAGAAAAGCAAAGCTGAATGGATTTTGAACAAGTCTTCCGTTGCCAAATGCTTTGGTCTACTACGAACCACCATAGGAACCAAGATTTAAATTCTCGATGGCGGCACTGTGATCGGAAGATAGGGAGGGGGGCGTACCAAAGTGAATTTCGAAAAGATTATCTCGACTGTGTTCTGCAATGAGGATGGAATCGTTTATCAAGTTTTACAAGTCGCCGGTCAAGGGAAGCTATTATTAATCACCTTTGTCGTAAGTGTAAAAGCTAATAGCCGTTTGATCTCTGTAGAAGAACTTTTTCATTTAATATATGACATATTAGCCGTCAAATGTGGGTTCCGAAGGCTTTCCTCTCCTTGCCCTAAAATCGATTTTTCTTTAAAGGGGACTTTGGTTTCCTGTTGCGGAAAAGAAAGAATAACCTGAAGCTTACTTATGCCCAACCATTACATACATTTATATACATTTATAAAAGCAACAGTAAACTTACTAAACGGCTGTCCCACAATCATAGATATATATAGAAAAGGAAAATGTTTTGAACAAACAAATAAGTTAAACCAGAACTCTATAATATTCCGATTTAGAAGTAATACGCAATGTTTGTCAGTTATAGATGTTGAAGACTCTTTTTTTGATTCGTTTTATTCTATTGTTTATTGCTGCCGTTCGAGATCGCCAGCATGATTAGCATATTAAGTTTATTATTCTGTACGTTATGCTTGGAAATATCTCTTACACATGCACAAGTTTCGCTGCGTACACGACTACTGGGTCATTCCAATGCGTTCTAGTAAAGTTTGCCCATCAAGCTGGTGGATTTATGACTAAATCTTTGTTGTAGACCATATGCCAAATGAGAAATAAATCTTCCAGATGAGGAAATTTTTTCCCGTTCCTTTCTTCTTTTGATGGTACGAACTGCTACAGATATGGAGCGCAAATTTCTTATAATATTGTCTACCTTTACCTACCCTTTATAGTAAGTATATGCTATGCAATGTTCGGTAATAACGTTTGGAAAATTCTCAAAGCGAGTAGGAATCTTTCCTATCAATTCACGACTACGATCCACGACGCGACTGAGAGCTCGCAAATGGCATTCAAAGCCTGCACTATATATACCTTAAAGAGTATTGCTTTTGAAGTTGGGCGCAAGGGAGAGAATTATCAATTTTCTGGATTGGTCTCAAAGCAGCTGCAAAAGCTCATAACTCAAATGCTTTTACTCTAAATAAAAGTTGCGTAGTTAGACCAAACTTGATTGTTGGAAAAGGCTTAACATTTAGCTCAAATGGGCATATTTAGGTTTTCCTTATTTTCTATATGTTTCCCTATATTTTTCCCGATATTTTTCAAAAAATTTTATTTTAACTCAAAGAAAAAAAATATTTATTTGCTTACTTTTCGTTCATCTGTCCCTTTAGGTGTTAGATTGAGCACTTTTTTTATACTGTAGAGAGTAGAGAGCGTGTTTTTTCGAATCAATTCTACAAGAAAGAAGCAGATGGTGGTAAAGCTTATTTACGTAAATCCATTTATGTCAAGTTAAATAATTTAATAAAATACGAAACAGTTGACTTAACAGTTGTATTAAAAGTCGAAAACTCTTTCTTTTTTTTTTTTTTTTTTCAATTTTAATCAATTAGTTTCTGCATCTTGAAGAAATAAAAAAAAAGACTTTTTCAAGAGTTAGAAACCTCAAGCTGCCAACGTATGGTGCAAGTTAATGTATTAAATTCTTAAAAATCACAAATGGTATGATGAACTTATCATATATATAGTTTGAAAAAAATGAAAAAAAAAAAGCAGTCATTTGTCGTACGATCACTTTTGCATTGTATTTGTAACCTCGAACTTGCTTCTGTTATGTATATGTATCATATATGTTCTCGTATGTGTAATTTTTTTTAATCGATTCTCTTTTAGTTTGTATTCCGTAGTTTTTTGATAAAAAAAAAAAAATGAAAAAAAAAAAGTAAAGTAGAAACAAAAGAAACAAAAAATCGAAAACCTAGTGAAACTAACACAATTTTTTTCTACTTCTTTTTGTTTATTCATTTGTTTCTCTGTAGTGGGTCTTTGTCTTCTCAATTCTCTTTTGGCCTTCTTTTTTTGTTTCATAGTTGTTGACTTCATAATCATGATAATGTTGTTTACTAAGGCGTATACATACACATATGTAAACGTGTATATTTATACGATCATAATGAATAAAATAATGATTACCACATTTTATACGGATCGCATAGAAAAACAGAAAAATTACAAAAGTTATTTAAATTTATATTATTCATGCATTCGAGGCAACGGCTTGTTTCGATTTAATAAAGGGTGCTTCGTAAGAAGAGCAACGAGAACTTCTTAAATTTAATTCCTACGAGATGAGGAAATAGTGAAAACCTAAGTCTATTCTATTTGAATCCATCAACTGTTTATTAATTGCAGAGTTGTTTGTTTATATTCAATCAAAATTTAATTGTTATGCGTTTATCTGTGCCGCCCTACAGTTGTTCATATCATAACTTTTCCAAATAAGTCGAAAAAGTGATCCGATCCGAATCATTTTCAACAGTGTTCGGTCCTAAGTCAAAACATGCATGTGCAGCTGTGGACAGATTGACAGACAAGCTTATAATAAAAGTTCGGTTTGTCTCAAGCCCTTTTTTTCGGGTGCCAAACACATTCCCTCAACCTTAATAAGCACAGGGTATAACAAAAAGAATATTTTCTAAATGAAAAAATCATTTTTGCGTATGACTCAATATCGCAGATGATCCTACCGACCGAGAAGAGAAACAAGCTTGCAAGAAATATTTGCAAGATTGTGGCGATCCTGCTGAGATGTCCGTTGGCACATCAAGAGAACAATTCAGAATTCAGAATTTGAATCGGAAAAGAGAATATTTAGTTAAGCGGCAATCGGGTCGTTGCGGGCTAATTCGAACACCTTTCCATCTGATATAAGTATGAACATCCGCCAAAAAGACAACAATAAACAGCCCGTGAATTGTAAATCTTCAAAGAGAAAATACGAATACGCGAAACCGGAGAATCGTCGTATACATAATATTTTAAAAACCCATCTTCTGAAACTCTCTATTGCAACATATTAGAGATTAGAGTAACGTTACGATTTGCCTTTTGCCTGTAGGTTTATTATGGTAATTTTTTTGGCTTTATTCTCTCGACTTTAATTAAATGATTTATGATTATTAACAGAATTAATATTAATTGGAATGAGATCAAGTTACAGAAAATTTATTCAGCTTAACATAGCTAATATGAATTGCTATATAAAACGGCTTCTGACATATGTATTTATTAATTGAATTGTCGAAAAATGACGCATTTCAGCAGCGAATAACAATAACGACAATTATGTTTTTTAGGATACCCAAAGTCATTCACTCTAGATTATTGCTATCGTATTATTTGATAGCTAATAATTTTAATATCAAATATGTAAAAAAATTATATTCGATTGTGACCGAACCTTTTATACCCATCGCCGTTGTCTTAAAAAAGACTAAGAAAAAGGGCAGAACTAAATTTTGATAATTTATAATATTGCTTGGGTGCGGCTGATTTTTTCTAGTTTCAGAATAACTCTGGAAATTTGTACGGTGTATATGTTGTACTTTACGAGTAACACGCAAAAAAAAAAAACACGGAAAGCAAAGGTATTCAATGTTTTTAGTACATACGCATGTGGGCCTTGTAGGCGTCTTTTCAAAAGTTTGACTCCTTTGCAAGTTTGTCGGCAATACCTTCTTTTTACGAACGGACAGACGGACATGCTTAAGTGAATTCTGAATTTAAAAATGCCGAAGAATTTGTGTACTTTGTAGAACTTTCGAAACTTGCTTCTGCGCGCTCTAAAGATATTGAAAAAGAATTAAATTTTGATACATTAGCTAGGCGTAGTCAATTTTTTTTCCCGTTTTGTGCAGATACTGAAGCATCGTCCTTACAACGTACGTTCAAAGTTTTGTAGATTTATCTGCTATAGTCTACGAGTAATGAACGAAAAACCAATTTTTTATTCCTTTCGAAAAGCGGAGCTGTTCTCAATTTACGTGTGTGTGCCCTTTGAACGGTTTGGCCCATTCTCAATATCAACCTGAGTGCAAATACTTCTAAAATATGTTTACATTATACATTAAACAGACGGACAGACGGGCTTGCTTAAATCAATTCCAAATTTGATGCTGGACAAGAAAATATATATACTTTATGGGGTGTCTGCAGCTTCCGTCTGGCCGTTGCAAACGTTTTGAGGAAATGAATTTATTCGTTATCCTTTGATGATGAGTATAAAAAGGAAACCAGAATGTAAGAAAAAGCACTTACGTACCAACTCTGCGTTGGCCAGTGAGCCAACACTATTAAGCACATGACAAGATGTGTTAAAGGAGTCAAATTTTTCCAAACTGCCCGGGTTTCGTTGCTATTGCTGTTCAGTCCGAATTTAAATTTGAAAAATGACTGCATTCTGCCAAATATTAAAGCTTACTACGATTCATACCTGGTTCGCCAATTCGGTTGGCAGCGCGTTTCAAAATTAAATCACTTTAGAAATTATCGCACTGCGTTATGTGTGCATATCACATCACTCAATAAGTCTCCGGTCTATGTTGCCGTTATTTTATATATATAATATTTTCTATTGATCCAGTGTCCCTCTTCAAGGTACTCGATGAATGTTATATCTTGCATATCTCAAAAGTACAGAAGTCATAACTTTCGTAGTCGACTTTTGTCTTTTCGATCGCTTTGGATGGCTGTTATCCATTCGGCTGGTTACTGATTTGAGTGTACTGATGATTCTAGGTTTCACCTATTGTTACCTGTCGTATGAAAAAACCCTTTTTATTTTGCCTGAATGGCTCCAACACGTTGTTATTTTTGATTAAAAGTCAGCAAAGGCTGCAACCGATTGCAACAGATTTTTTTCATGGATAAATGGTGACTGGGCTGCCTTTCAACATGTTTTGTGTGTTAGCAATATTACTTTTCGGTTTTCCAAAACCATTTTGTGCACATTTTTTATGTTTGTTGAAGCGACTGCTGAATTCTTGTGAACAGAGCGTTCGACATCATCGGTGTCCATATGACTTTTGTTTAAATTAGCAAACTTATTATTTCGACAATCAATAGTCACCATAATATCTTTGAGGCCAATGCTGATGGTTAGCGGTATTTTCTTCTGATCGAAAAGCAACGTTTAATCAATAAACTAAATTCGCAGTGTTGCATTATTTCGAAAGTAAGAAAAGTACCGTCACTAAGCCCATTGTAACCTGTAAACCAATTGTTGGAATATCATGACATTTTGACACGTATTGTTTGAGAGTTAGTACTATCGAGAAATCGGAAGAGTCTGTCAACAGTGTTTAGCGACACATGTGTTAGAGCGGAGATTTATTGAGTGATATTTTACATAGCTGTACGAAGCAAGTGCTTATTGATCTATAAGACATCAACGCCGTTTAATAATAACGAAGGCAAAGACGAAGACGTTAATCGAGCTAATCTCGAACTGCGAGAGAAAGTGGGAGAACACTGAGTATTCAAATATTTAGATTTGAAAAAGCTGCGTTGCATAACAATGCGTTACAAAGCAATATTTTTTACGAACAATATCGGGACAAATTTCTAATAAATTAGATTATGCGTTGAAGACAGTAAGAGAAACTTTGCTTTTCCCCTAGTCTTTGAACGTATATCCGCCTTACGTCTAAGAACTTCGACATACAAGCAGTGGACAAGCCGTCATAAATATTGCACATTCAGTTTAAAATGTACAAAATTTTCTTCCTTAGTATATATTTTAAAATTGCATTAATTTAATAGAAAATGTGTTTGTGTTCACTGAGGATCAGTGAGAATAATACACAATTTTCTTTTAAATTGTAAGCATAATTGTGATTTTTGACGCGGTCTTTCCGTTCTGGGTTCATATTTACAAGATATTCGCTCGATTGGTCGATTGTTCCCGGGTTACTTGCATGGATCCAAGTCTGATTTCCCATAGAAATGCGTTTCATGACATCCTGGCATTCAGAACTCATTGTCTCGCAGATGTCAACATCTTCTTTTCCCGAAAATTGCTTTTGAAATCAATCGTAATTTGAAGTTTTTCAGCAAACCATCCTTTTTTATATGTATTGAGTTGATTGAAATAAAAAACCGGCAACATCAGCATTCCTAATATCCAAACCACGGTTTTCGACTACCAAATCTGAATGAATTCGTTTCCTTGACATGGCTTGCGTTGGGAAATGTTAACGGTCGTCTGAGGCGCTGTTCGTCGACTCGGGCTCGACTTTGACCTTTTTTGGTGTCTTTGTACCACTTGTAAGCATTTCTTTGCAACATAGCTCTATCGCCAAAGCTCTACTGCAACGTCGCCAACATTTTCGCGGTAAAATGCTCATTCTGCAAACAAAATTGAATCCAAATACTTCTGCTTAGAAAAGCACATGCAACTCTGCATCAATTGAAGTTATTAACATGAAACTCCGGTCTAGATGTCAAAGATACTAACCATCCCGTAAAACGAAAAATGATCATAATTTTATGATTTCATAGCGTCCACGAATCTTAACTGTTTCCACTCGGGGTTTTTTTTTTCTTTCATATTACCAGTAACGTCTAGCAATTTCAATAGCAAATCATGATTTCTATACTCTATACCGCTAAACGGAAGAGCTTAAAACAGACGCAGCTTTCATTGTACGAATCGATTCAGAAAATAAGTCTGAATTCATTCGATTTAGAATCATTTTCTAAGCCTGCCTTTCCGTGCGTCTGCCTGTCCATTTAATTCTGTGTTCAAGCTACAGGTCGCAATATTTGAGATAGGGGCTTTGACTCAACGACGAAAGCTATTCGAAATGGTTTTTATCGAGCCACGCCCTATTTTGGAAAGTCATTATATGGAAAAAAACCTTGCGATTTTCACAATTTCTTGAAAACATTCGCTCTGTGATAGTATTATAAATTGGTATAAAAAATTTGATTCGTCTGGGGCAATAATTTGAACTTTCTATCATATAACCTACGTTCCTACAAAAACTGCATTTTTATATAGTAGAAATTTATTATTTTCAATACTTCATTAGTTGATATATTGGTGGATAATAGCAAACTGCCATAGAAATCAATCTTATCGACTTTGGACCATGTAGGTTTATTTTTTGGGTACAGCCGCCGATAGGGATTCTTCCAATATGCGTGCTTTCGCAACAAGTATGTCTTTGCGTGAAAATCATGTGTAACTTTTTGTGTATTATTAACAAAACGAGCGAATAACTGTGTTAAGCGAAGGAGTCTAGGGTATCGAATAGTCGGCTTTACCCGACAATTATTTTCTTGTTTTAATTGACTTTGGGCACAAATGTTATAATATATTGCGCGATGAAATATTAGATCTTTTAACGTTCCCAGATGTGAGACTTCACGAAGCAATTGGCAGAATCACGGCTACTCTCTGCAGGTATCACGTGTATAAGCATCTATGTATAAGCAGATATCTTTGTTGCTGTCATTATGAACGTCAATCTCTATTACTCCTCGAATGTTACCTACTTACCGTAATTATTAGAATTTGCATCGGGTTTTCTATTTTAAGGAAAACGTAATAGGTGTCCTACCGTTGCGTAAACTACACTCCCCTCAATAAGCTTTTTCTTACTATTCGGTAACAGAAAATATGAAGTCATTACGATTTATTTTCATATTGAAGTTACGAGTTGAAAGTTATTTGCCGCAATGTCTCCATAGCCGAGCGGTCGATAGCAAAAGGTTGAAAGAGAGGTTCACCGTATTTTTTCATCACAATACAGACGTATCTTGTAGAACACGGTTAATACGTACCGCACTGTACCGAATGGGTGGTATACGAAATTTTTTTACTCATTTATTTAAAATAAAATACAATACAATATAATATTTGTCATAATTTAAACTTGGATGTAACATAAATCTAGGCGACGTGCGTCGTGTTGTATCGAAACCTTATTTGTGTTTACAATCGAAACTGTATTCTATGAAACTTTGGAATAATATATATGACGGCAATTTGCACTGTGTTGTAGCGGTAACTTGGCGGTGTCATGTCGAAACCCTGTCGTCCCACACTTGGAAACAATTTAGATCAAGACAAAGTGTTTCGTGTTAAACCGAAGCCAAGTCTTCAGGCGCAAAATTTTATGATAGCTTAAAAGTTGTCCAAAATACACGTAAGAGTAAAACAGTAATTTAGCTTCAAGTTTTTAGAAAATATATACATAAACATATATATAAAATAACATTATGATGAAATATAAAAATGAAAAGTACAACAAAAAATATATTCAAAGAAAAATAATTACGATGAAAATATTATTAATAACGTAAATCTTGGAAACTTAGCAAAAGAAAATTATTATGGGACTGATGTTAAAAAGGAATTAACTAAAAAATTTTTGGAAAACATTAAAAGAAGGATTGAAGGAAGGGTTTATTAAAAATAGTCTATCAACATGTGTCCAAGATCGTAATGTTTCAATTGTTATATGAAGAGAGTGTTCCAAAACAAAATAAAAGTAGAAAGCAATAAAAGACAAATAAAAAAATTCAAGAGAATACATATTCGATTTTTTGAAATCGTGTTACATCAAAACCGTTTTATAATAATCGCAAATTTCGCATCGTTTTATGTCGAAAGCGTGTTTTACAAGTACCGTGTCGTACGAGGGACGCCTATACTAGATTTTGGAAAGTACATCGACGCTCAGATATACATTAAATGATGGATATCTAGAATTCGTACCAAATGCAAATTTCATTAATCCCTCCCTTACAATTAATAGAAAATTAAAAGTTGCTTCCCTAAGGGAAAGAATTCATTTTTCTTCTGTATACCCGTCGCCGAAGGATGGGGCGCAGATTCACTTTGTCAAAACATTTGAAATGCTCAGAAGGAAACTTCAGAGATTTCGCAAAGTATATATACTCCTGATCAGCATTAAATTCCGAATCGATTTAAGCACGTCCGTCTATCTGTCTGTTGTGATATCCGTTGCAAACATTCTCCTGTCCGCAAAAATTAAGCTTTTAACTCTTTAAATTTGGCAGAAACATTTGAAGCTTTTGTGCATAGGTTAGTATTGAAAATGGGCCAAAAAGAACGAAGGAAGGACACGCGTAAGGTAAAACGAAAGCTAAGAACACCTAAATTTTTCAAGAAAAAGAAATGGTTTTTTTTCCTTATTGCTTGCCGACTACTGCAGACAAGTCCATAAAAATTTGAACGTACTTTTTATAGGCGATGCCAAAATTGGAAAACACACGCTCACCCAAGAGTATAGTGTATCAAAATTTCATTTTTTTGCTAGAACTTTATATGCACCCAATAATGGGTACACATTCTTGGCCAATACCAAGTTCGGAATCTATTTAAACATACGTCCGTCCGCCTGTCCATGTATTTGGCGTAGTATCTGTGATAAGCATTCTCGCGTTGGCGAACATGAAAATATCGCCCACAAATGTGTAAAAGAATTTGAAAATAATCCAAACCTGTTTGAGGCCATGCCTACAATTCAGCAAACAGTGGAAGTTTTTGCTCGTTGCCCCACCAATGTCATAGCGTGGGAAAATTGAATTCTTTTCCTTTTTATTATTAGCATAACAGTAACGGGTATAAAAGATTCGGTCACAGCCGAATATAATTCTCTTACTTGTCTTGCCTTTTTATTTATTTTTTTGCTAAATTCTCATTTCGCAGTTTATTTACTGCTTTCCGCAAAAATGATAAACAATTGATTTGTTTATATGCGTGTCGTTGCGCGACATAAAAATTTTTTTTTTAAACCTTGACTTGTTTTGTTTTGTTTTTATATATAAAATAAAAACAAACACTTTGTTTTTATCATAATTCAGGTAAACGAAAAAATTCGTTGATATTCATATTGTTGTTGTGGCTGCTATTGTTTTCTTACTACACCAAATCTCTTACTACTACGCAATTTTTTGTTTACAAACAGCAAACTATGTCGTATTTACTGATAGCATTGTTTGCTATGTTATTTCGCTGGCTATTATAACTCACCCAACCACATTAGTCATGGATTCTAACTTACTTTCGGGAAGTACAAAAACTTTTCGAGTTAAAACGTTTCAGGAGCATGTATTTAAAGACATCAGGACTTTGATTCGCAAAATACGTCTTTCAATACTTATGTAAGTAAGTCTAATAGATAGGCTATTCTAAAGAGGGCAACAATTAACAACTTAGCAATTGTAACATCTTCAGGGACCATTGGTGCTTTGAACAAGTGCTACGCAAAAGAATTTTGTGGAAATAGTCTAAATTTTCTAAATCCAAATTTTGTCTTATGAGCAGACTTTTCTTTTTTATGCGAGAAAGAGACAATTCCAACTCAGCGTTGGCTTGACAACTACTATGTCGAAAGCGACAATTTGTCGGTGAATTGTTGGTTTGAAACGAACACGTAGGGACACCGATTATACTGAACGCAACGGGCGTCCAAAAGAGATCAGCATCAGAAACTACAAAGAATCCTGAAAACTATTTCCGAATCTAATCGAAAAGTGAAACATCAAGCATTAGCTGAGCTTCTAAAGATATCAAAAAGCCCTATTCTCTTTGAGTGCTTGGGCGTGAGAAAACTGTCTTTTAAATCACAACTCGATGGCTACAACGGAAAAATTGAAAATTGATGAACTTAAAGAGTGTGAAGATAAATTCGAATTAAACTACCAAAGACGCCTAATATTAAAAATTAAGATATAGTTCGATTTGGAAGCCTATTCCGTCCACACTAAAAAACATAAAATATTTTTGTGGGCAACTCATGAATCCATATGAAAATACCTTTCAAACAAGCTAAACGAATTCAACTTCTGCTTATAGGAACTATTTTTAACAATTTTTTCAAAATTTGGTATGTTAACGAAAAATGAGTATATAGGTGAATAGCAGGTAGCATTTTCTAGTTTGGCCGCGCTAGAGTCTCGAATTTGCATGTTTTTCCATACCCGATTAACTTACGATTGATTGAAGAAATCTTGTTAGAAATGAACCCAAGTAGTTCGAATTTGGTTCACTTGAGTTACATGTGCAATGACTATCATCAACAAATCTTTATCAAAAAATTTTAATAATTAGGCATTTTTGGCGTATAAGCGATTAGATTTCCTGAGAATCCTTGCATCCTCAATAGTATCCAAAAAATTAACCTAAATGGTCTAAATTTACTGGCATGAGTCCATTTTCTCCATGAAATATTGAAAATTGGACAATCTTTTGTAGGAACGATCATATGAGAGTGGGTTCCAAAAGTTTCATCAAATATCTCAAAAATTGCCGTCTGTAGATTGAACACGAAAATATATTGACAGGCATCAAGCAGATAGACGGACAGACAAGCTTAGATCGATCAGAAAATGATTCTGAAGCGATCAGAATCAGAATAAAATGTGGGTCCATCCTAATCCTTTCTGAGTGTTGCATTCTCCCGCACGAATTTAATACGCCCTGTACCAAAAGCCAAAAGCGGCATCGGGTATAACTATAGGCATTGTCAGATGCAAAGGGCTAAAATACTGCACTACTGTGTAAACATTGTTACTCTTGCAGATTAAAAAAAGAGTTGTAATGACTCTACAGTGGTACCCACACCAATAAATGGTCGAGAACAATACTTTTCAGTTTAGATAATTAAAACCCCCAATGAAAAGATTGTTGCTTTAAAGTTACATGATGGATATTGAATGAAAATGAATCCAACGATCTCACCTGCGAGGAAACCAACGAAAATATGTCTCTACGCACCACATCTTCAATTGCTATTATTAAGATGAGTTTTTATGATGATAGAATATGTCTCGGTTAGCAGCTTTATGAACAAACGAGCGGACGGAGATGGTTAGGTTAGGTGAATTCTGAGTTTGAAATGGTTTTGAAAAAAAATGAAATTATGACACACTACAAAATTGAGAAGTCGTGTCCGATTTTTTATGTAGATCTATTTACTGCAGTGTTCGTTGTGTGTTTACAGGTAATGGCAAAATACCATATCAGATATCCTCATCTTATGTAGTAGTGTAGACGTGTCGATTTCGACCGATTTGGCCCATTTTCAATGCCAGCCTGCTTGCAAGAGCTTGCAATCTTCCTGCCAAATTTGAAGTCGATAGCTTTATGAAAGTACACAGACGGACAGACGGACGTGCTTAAATCGATTTAAAATTTTGATGCTGATCAAGCATATACACACATCATGGGTTCTCTGAGCGTTTTGACAAAATAACCACACACCCCATCCTCCGGTAATGCGTATAAGAACGATTAGGAATAAAATGATGGAATGCATTATCACATATTATTGTACCTTAAACCTTATCAGTTTGCAAGGTATGCACTTGGTTCGCGTACTTTAGTATTTCTCACGTTCACATCTGACTTGATTTCAAATCAATTTCTTCTTAATATAAGTACAATACACCTTCCTGTCGCCTAAGAAAGATTTATGGCAAGATTGCCGAACGATGTATAGGGAATGATGTATCGCTGGATGTTTTTTTATTCTTTTTTGTATATGTAAGAGCGCTGGACACATAAACATATCAGCATAACAAGAATGCGCTTTTTCAGAACCCGTTTAGTGCAAGCATAATAATTAGAAATTGTAATAAACGAAACTTTGCTGCGAAAAGAAAAAGAACTGATGGAAAATCTCTGATTTATTTCATTTTTTCTTGGAGTTGAATTGTTTAACTATTAACACAAATGAGTTCGTTATATTCATATATATTTTGAGTAAACGATAAACAATTTGATACCGCCACGAGAGACAAGAGTTTCATGCCTCTGTTGTGGAATAAAAATATCAGTTTCGCAATAGTTCAATTATAAATAAAAATTTCTTTATATATGAATTTTTCTTTATTTTATGTTATAATAAAAAAAAAAAAGCGAATAAATGAAATTAAAAATAAACAAGTGACTCGCTTGTACTAAGAAACACCTGGTTGGTTATAATAAACTACTTAGTTGTTCACACACACTTATAATTAATTATAATATTTGTATTTAATACTTGAGAGGCGGCCCCTACAACAGATGCAATCCCGTTCCCAAGCTAAGTCTCTTCAGCATCATCTATATATATATATGTATATATTAAATAATTTGCAATATTAAATAATTTGCTACGAAAGTAAGAAAAACTTAAGTATTATAAAACATATGAAAACAAGTGCATTTTGAACACCATAGCACTATATATGAGCATCATAAGCAAAAAAAAAAAAAAAAAAAAGAAAGAAAAGAAGATTAAAGAAAATGTTTGATGCGCATGCATGGGCATATTTTTTGTTCCTCCTATTATTTTGTTTAATTGCTTTCACTTTGTTAATATTTTCAATTTGAATTTCTTTTCAGAAAGAACAGCGCAGCAGAACGGCAGGTTATATGTAAAGCCAACAGGTACGACAACAATTTTATATTGCATAAACTACAAGAAAGATTTCACAGCAGACGGTGTGTCTACAATTTCTTATCGAGCGAAGGCGAGGAGAGAGAGAGAGAGGGTGAGAGAGAGACGTGAGGAGATAGAAAGCAAAGCTTAGCTTCATTCAATAACGTTCTCCTCTTTAACAAAACGCATCTTGGCTGGCAGCAGTGAAACCTGTTGAGCTGCTAAATATCGTCAGGGAGGAAGAGTGAGAAGTTTCGTTCATTTCGTTCTTCATTTAAGATTTTTTCACTCTCTTGGAGTTTTTCTCTGAACTCCGAAAGAGAGATTTGAAAAATAGCAATTGTGAACGTAAACGTTGAAAGATTGCCAAATATATAATAAATATGTCGGCCGATTCACCGAGACGTACTTCATATGATAATTCACGTGCTGGTACATGCGTACCTGCCATGGTATCTCCTCAAGTAGTGACTGATAGATCCATATTAGAATCGGCTATAGGTTTTATAAATGAAGTCACTATGGCCCCGCCACATACTGACCCGAAAGATACTATAACTTGGGCTAGATTTGAAACGGCAGCCGATATTAGTGACTTACGTTACGGGGAAGATTGGGAATTAGATGGAAATGTAGCACCGCCACTTTTGCTTATACTCGGTTACGGTTCGGGTATACAAGTTTGGGCCATTCCAGCCAATGGTGAAGCGGTAGAAGTTCTTTCTTGGCGTCACGGTCAAGTGACAGCTTTAAGAATATTACCCACACCTTCCTTATCTATCACAACGGAGGATCATGGCCGTGCTGATGAATTGGTCGACGCTTTTACCGAAAAACGTCCACTAATGGCTGTGGTTGACAGTAATCTCTCCTCGGGAGCACAGCCTCAATTTTGTGCAGTAAATTTTATTTCCCTTAAAACAAGCGCACAAGTAAAAACGATAAAATTCAAAAATCCCGTCATTGATATTTTGGCAAATCGCTCCTCAATTGTGATTACTTTTCATGAACGTATAGCCATTTTTGATGCCCGCACTCTAGAAGATCGTCTATCGATTACCACTTGCTATCCAAGTCCAGGGTTAGTTGAACTTTTGAAAAGTAGCTTAAAAGTATTGAATTTACCTTTCCTTCTTAGAATAAATCCTAATCCTGTGGCTTTAGGACCACGTTGGTTGGCGTATGCTGAGCATAAACTTTTACCTTCTAAACGTAGCAGTGGTGGGTGCGATGGTGAAAGTGTCGCCAGTTATAAGGCTACTGTTTTAAATGCTGCCAAATCTCTTGGGAAAGGGTTGCGAGAACTAGGTGAACAAGTAGCTGCTGGATTGACTGGTACCACGTCCAGTGTGAGTAGTTCAAAAAGTAGTTCATTCGATTCCTCAACGACTGGGGATTCTAAACAAGCCGGTGTTGTGACCGTTATTGATATTAAAGTGAGTCGAACTGTAAGCAAATTTTTCGAACATGATATTCATTCAACTTTAAATTTCTTGATGTAATTATAGAACCCCCTCAGAGATTTTAGTCCTACATCTGGTGTGCCCATATCCAGCAATCAAGGTGTCGGCAATGATCCTATAATAGTGCATTTTATAGCTCACTTTGAGGCCATAGTGGCAATGGAATTTGATAATTCGGGCATGCTCTTATTGACTGCCGATCGTCGTGGCCATCAGTTTAACGTATTTCGGATACAACCACATCCCGTTGGACCCAGTCTAGGTGCTGTGCATCATCTCTACGTACTACATCGCGGAGATACCACTGCTAAAGTGCAGAATATTGCCTTCTCATTGGATTCACGCTGGGCAGCTGTGTCTACTCTCCGAGGCACAACCCATGTATTCCCGATTACACCGTATGGCGGCCCGGTAGGGACGCGAACACATTCATCTTTGCATGTGGTAAATAAGTTGTCACGTTTTCATCGTTCTGCTGGACTTACGGCTGATGGGCGGTCCAATTCACCCATATCACACTCGGAGAGCACTACTTTCACTCAATGTTTACAACCTTACCACAATCCCACTTTGCCCCCATTCCCGCGGCCTACGTTATCTACACCTTTGGCCCAGTTGCGTCAACCTTTTGCTTTAGGAAGTCCACCCGGTTCGGCTTCTTTAAGCGGACCTTCCAAGTCGACGCCTAGTGGTTCTGGATCAGGATCTCAGCGACAGCGTTTGCCTTCCTTATCTGATGACAATGGCAAACCTTTGAGTGTTTGTGCTATATTCGCTAAATCGCGTTCGTGGCTACTAGATCCGCCTAACGTAACGCGCGAAGCTTCACATCGTGTACAACGCAAATCAGTGGACTCGTTATTTGTAATGGCTGGTCATGGAGCTCTTATACAATATGACTTAGATACAAGACTTGCTTCAAGTATGTGAAAATGGAAGAGAAAATATTTTTTATGAAAACATAGTTATGGAATTTTCTTTATTCATGCAGCCGTTGCCAAAGAGAAGGTATCTGACGAAACTCCTATTGAATTAATTGTAGAAGCTAAGGCCCAATGGAATTTGGGCAGGCGTAGAGAAGGTTCTCACGAAATAAGGCCACCGCTTGCTTCGGACAATTGGTTGATGAAAAATCGCAACTCTTGCATGCTAACCGATAGTACCCGGCAATATGATGATATTGATGAAGGAGGTGATTCCTGGCTATCGCAAGTGGAAATAGTGACGCATGCTGGTCCACATCGCCGTTTGTGGATGGGCCCGCAATTTGTCTTTAAAACGTATAATACACCAAGCGGGTAAGTGAGACTTGGAAATTGTAAAAAGATTGTAAAAAATTAATACCTGAAATAGGTCAAATTTAAGCCTAGTGGATACAGAAGCAGTGGAAATAGGTCTATCAAAGAGCAATACAGCAGCAGCGACAGCCGGCGCTGCCGCCCTTAGTACACGACATGAACGTTCCAGTCCTCTAAATATGCCTCTGACAGCTCCTAATCGCTCGAGCGGAGTGCCCGTACTCATCGAGTCAGGCTCTTATAGTAAGTGTACAATTTTATTATTGCTTTCATTTATTTGTAATTGCAATGCCGCATTATTCTACAGGCAGCATTGAACAGAGTCCCAAATTAATGGATCGCTTCCGTCATGATCATTTAAATTCTGACTTTTCCCTAACACATGGCGAGACACGCTTAAAACAAGATTTGGCTGATGCTATGCGTGAATCGCCTTCTGGATCGTCTACTCAAAAAGAAGGTAAGTTTCACTGCTGCTCTTTACCTTGTCTTCAGTTTTGTCTTTTCTCTATTCTGTATTTTATTCTTTAATTTATTTCCACAAAAAGCAATTAAAATTTTCTTTAATTCTTTTCTTTACGTTGTAATTGTCTAAAAAAGTCTCTTTAGTTACTCTCGTATTGTTCAAAGTGTTCGTTTTGGATTTTGATTTTCTATAATCTCTTGTTAAAATGGTGCATAAATCTAGTAAATCGAATTTTTTTTAAGTCTATGAAAAAAAGGAAAAGGAAAAGAAAACATGTTCACCGCTTTACACATCTAGTCATTCAATAACAAAAAAAAAAAAAATTATCTTACTTTGAAAATCATGTGAAATCTTTTAATGTCAGAAAGACTCTTTTTATGTATGTATTATATATATATGTATGAGTACAATATTTCAGAATATAACTTTCCTTAGATCATTGTTATTGACTATAGAAAACTGTCTACGGTCGTTAGTTATATTTGCATATGAAAACTTGCAAATTCCAAAAATGGAACAAAAAAAAAAGTCATGTGTCTTTTTACACATCTTCTCATTAGTTAGGTTATAATTATTATGATTAGCAGTTCATATCTCACGATTTCCAATTATTATTAGCATTTGTCAAACTATTTGTCCGGTTATTATTGTTACACGTGAATCCGACAATGAAAGGCTAGACTTATTTTGTGCTTTTGGTCTTTCTTTTAAGATATATTGGTGGCGGTTATATTCACAGAACTTGCAGAAATTGTGCTGTTATATTTTGCGTGTACTTTCTTAGTGTGATTTGTGTGCAATATTATTATTAATCAATTATGAATAAAATGTACATTTTTAAATTCTTTTTTCTGACGCATTGCATGCTTTTTTTTTTATAATTTTTCTTTAAAATAATTTGCAGCATTTATAAAAGGAAATAACAATAATAATATAAAACATGATAAATATATATATCAAAAGATCACCACCTACCCGTTATCATGGTTCCCGATTGTTGCCGCCTGCACACACTCTTAATATTTTTATACTTCCTACTACGTATATATATATATATATATAAAAAAAATATATATATACTATATATATATATATATATATATATATATATATATGTATATATACATATATATCTATATATATATATACAATTATCATTTCTTCGACTCATACCTGCTTTTGCATCAACTAATCTTTCACCTAAGCCTGGGCTTGTATAAGAAAACAATAAAGTTTGTCTAACTTTTTTGATTTTAATTTTCAAAATTAAGCAAGAAAAATTTGCTTGATTTCTGATTTTATATAATTATTTCAAATATATATATATATATATTTTTTCTTTTGATATTTTTCTAAATTAAATTAATAATTAGTAGTATTCGAAAGGTCAAAGTTAGCATAAATAAAAAGCTTGTCATCATATAACAAGAAAGCTTGTTAAAGAGAAAAGCTTTGTATATATGTTCACAAATCCTTTTCCATACTCCAGCAATAGTGTTCTATAAGTTAAAGAGACTTAAAAAAAAAAAAACAGAAAAAGAAAAAGAAAAAACTAAACAAATTGAGCATTAGCAAGAAAATGAGTAAAAGAAAGCATGAGAAAAAGGGAGAGAGAGAGAGAGAGAGAGAGAGAGAAAGAGATGAAGAGATAAAGAGAGAAAGTTTGAAGACAAAGAACATAAAAGAAGCGACCTTTCAGGCCAGAGTTGTTTTACCTATCATTGCGAATACACGAAAAAAGCCAAAGATTTTTCTAACACACACACATACATATAATGCTTTTTGAAACACAAACACACACACATATATATATATATATATATACATATATAAAGTTGCAAAAAAAAAATATATATATAATTTTTTTTGTCGTTTATTCCGTCTAAAGCGGTACTTGATGCTATATTTATTGGTTTCGTTTAATAAGAAAGACAATAATGAAAAAAACGGATTTTCAAAGTTTCAAAGCTTCACACATACGTTTTAACGTTTAAATCCATCAATGAGCATGTTTTTTCGTTCGTTAATATTGGCGCTTAATTACATAACTTTTAAATTGTAACAACTTTCTTACACACAATCACATTAAATAATTGAAATAACATTTTTACTATTATTTTTTTTTTTTTTTGATTTTTTTTTTTTTTTTTTTTTTTTTTTTTTTGTTTTTTTTTTTTTTTTTTTTTTTTTTTTTTTGTTTTTTTTTTTAAAAAA
>KK502411.1:152576-172012 GCA_000688735.1 Glossina austeni | reverse complement strand
TTTTTTTTTTTTTTTTTTTTTTTTTTTTTTTTTTTTTTTTTTTTTTTTTTTTTTTTTTTTTTTTTGATGAAAACGTGTTCACGTAGATTTTTGCACTGTTTTGAAAGTCAACAATAATTTCAAAATGTACAGAAAATTTTATGAAAAAAATCCAATTCACCAATTTAACTGTTAATTAATTAACGTTAACTTTACGTGTTAAAAAATTTTTGATAAATGAACCGATAAAAAAAAGAGGAAAGAATTATTGCATTGCCTTTGGCTTTTTTCCTTAAGTGTAAAACACTCTTTTCTTATCTTATGTTTTTTTGTTTTCTCTTCCCTTTTTTTCTCTTTTCTCTCTATTTGCTCTCAAAGGTAGTAATTGTTTGTCCGCTGATACCGCTAGCACGGTTGCCGACAATGTACCCTTTTATGATGCTTTAGCCGATCACGAAGAGGCCGATGATCAGGATTATATAATAGCCCGTAACGCTTCAGCTGCAGCTCTAGCCACAGCTCTACCGAATATACATTCGTACAAAGCGCAATTAGATTATGAGTTATTGATGGATAAAAAATCTAAAGCTTCTATAGAAAAAATTGTTAATCCCTTGGGTACCGTAACAACAGTGACTTCATGTCTTAGTGTCGATATTAAGACCGATATATTGGATGAAGTTGTTTCACAATTAGCTGCCGAAGAGGCAGTAATACATGAGAATTGTGATGAAAGCCTATTCCGGCCAGTTGTGGCCATATTCTGCGATGAGAAAAGGCAAAAACTAAACTTGGAAGAAACGGAAGAAGAAGAACGTAAAAATCAAGAACTCTGTAAACCCCCCGAAGTAATAGGCAATAAGTTAATAGTGCCGGTTATAGCTAAAGAAGTAGACGAAGAGCTTAGTAAAAAGGAGAAACAAAAGACCTTAGCAGCAAAAACAAGAAAAATGTTCCCCAAAGAAAGTCCTATTAGGCAGAGAGACCATAGCAATTTTGAAGAGTTGTCAGGTTTGAATAAAAAAAAGTGGTCGCCTGCATTAGAAAAAGAACCGAAAGATAATATAATAAAAAAGGAAAGCAATAATATTAGAGAAGGTTCTGAAACAAAACAACTTAGAAAAGAATATACGGTTGAAGAAAAGAATGTCAAGAAGCAAGAAAAACAAGAAAATACCGAAAAAGTCGTAAAAAGCCTAAAGCAAAAAACTGAAGAAAGGAGAGGGCAAGAAATACAATTAATGGAAAAAGTTGAAATCAAGAGACAACCTGAAATTAAAGCAGAAAAACTTGAAGTAAACCTTGACGAAAATGAATCGGAACAAGTTTCCAAAATAGAAGTAAATGTTCGAAACAATATCGTTCTTAAACCATCGCTAAAAGACACGGATACTATAAAAGATTACTGTGACAAAAAGAAAGAAACAGAACTTTGCATAGGGAAATGTACTCAAAACGAAGCAACGTTTCAACCGGCCGATAAGAAAGATATTGGTGACAAAGAAAATCCCCCACAATTGCCTGAAACCGCTATTTCGCACATGGAAACCATATCGACACAACCACAGACTGCCGCTAATACGAAATTATACATAACAGAAAAAACTGCCATAAAAGAAAAGCAACCAACAAACTCCCCAAACGAAAAGATGGAAAAATCGCAAGACCAATCACCAATGACTAAAAGATCTTTAATTAAAACTGGACAAGTGTGTGCTCAAAGTTTGGTTGATAGTCTCATCGATATTGATGAGATAAAGAAGCAATCAGTAAAAGAAAATCTTGAAAAAGCAGTGGTAGCACCCTTTGGTGTAAGCATAGAATCTGCGAAGAAAACGAAAAAAAATAAAAAGAGGAATTGCAAGTCATCCGGCTCAAGTTCGGAAGCTGAAGATGTGATTGAAGTAAAAAAATTATTAAGAAAAAAGAAATCTTCGAGTGAGTCATCAGATTGTTATACAGATCTGGTGGATAATCCACTCGAAAGGAAACAACAAGCTATGGAAGACAATGCAATGTTTCTAAGTTTTATGAAAACAGAAGAACGTAAAAAAGACAACGAAAATAGAGACAAATTAGACAAAAAGGACAATTCATCTGACGAGAAGGAGACACAAAAAACGGAAGAGCAAAATCACTTAGGTAAAAACACAGAAAAAATGAAAGAAATTTCAGATAGAAAGAACAAGCAAAAAGGAACTATGAAAGAAATTTCTCAAAGTAAAGGCAAACATGAGGAAAAAGGAGCCGAAAGAATTAATTGCAATGAAGATAAGCAAACGAAAATGCGGGGGAGTGCGAGCAAAGGTGAAGTGAAAGATGATATGAAAGAACCAGAATTGACTGAAACGTGCATCAAGCCAGAGTATGGAGAGAATGTCGAAAAAAGTGACAATCAGCAAAAGAAAAATGAAGATTTTTTAATGACCAGATGTGTACAAGATTATAAGGAGAATGAAATTCAAAACAAACAAGACAAGAAAGATACAGACAAAGATACCCGTCTAGCTAAGGAAAAGGATGAGCGGAAGATCAAAGAAACCATACAAAACAAAAATAAAGAACTTAAGCAACCAACGAGTATACAGACCGTTGACGAAGCAAAGCAATCAGACACACATCTCAAACAGGAGAAGATCGAAAAAATTGATATAAGCGCATCGATAGATATAAAAAAAAGAGAGGAAATAAATATCATTGCCGCAAAATCTACAAAGAATGACGATTTAAAACAAACAATGCAAGGGAGAATTAATATGAAAACAGTAGAAACCAAAACATCGCAAACAACGGCCCATGAATGTAAAATAATTGAAAAGAAGAACACTTTAGATGAAGAAATCAGAGAAGCCGAAACAAAGCCCATTTCAAATGAACCAATTACGTGTGATGAAAGTTATAAGGAGGCGATGAAATCCAATGATAAGGCGGTAAGGCAAACTTTTGAAAAAAGTAAAGCGAGTAATGAAAACGAAAAACAACAGAATCAGCAAGTAAAGAAAGAAGACTCAAAAATCTTAGAGCTTGAGCGTGTAGATAAAACTAAAGATAAAAGCATGTCCTATAAGAAAAATGGTGAAAAGTCCGAAAAGACAACAAATATAAAGGGAATTGAACCGACTGTTAAGGAGACAGCAGCAGGTTTGCCTAGTTCCCCAAAAAAGAAAGAAGTGGCCAAAGCCGAAATAACTACACCATCATCGCCTAAAAAGAAAGGAAAGGATAACGCTAAGCCAGTGGCCACTACGATTAAGCCAAACGATCCAAAGTTCAGTTTACAGGCAACGAAAAAGACGGAAATAACAGAATGCAAAAAAGAATTATTATACAGTAATCCTTCAAAGACGGGGGATATAAAAATTATTGGCGGTAAGAACACCAATACCGGCGAAGTAACTAAATCACTGGAAGTAATAAAAACTGCAGCAAGTGTGGATTCGCCGCCACAAAGCGCTTGGAAAAGTCTTAGTGGCGCAGAGATCATTACTAAAAATTTAAGTCGCCAGGATGACCCAAAATATCCCAGTTTAGGGACAATAAGTAGAGCTGCAAAAACTTCAAATGTTGAAAAATTACTTCCCGAGCTGCCTACACCCAAGGATGTAAAAGAATCATTTAGTACGTCGAAATCAAACGTTAGAAAAAGTAAAAAGCCCTTACCAGAATATGAAGAGTTCCACAGTTTAAAATTACTGGAGCCCTTGCCTCCATTGCCTTCTTTAGAACCTTTGGAATTAATTGTGGATAATAAGACCACTTGTATTAAAGAAATCAGTTTAATTAATTTCGAAAGTCCTGTACAAGAGAATCCTGCGGTGGAACGTAAAATTACTCCTCCCGCGCGAAATTTTACGGAGCAAAATCTAATTTATGCTTTGTGCGGTTCGCTACACTATGAAAATGAGCAGCAGGTACGCAATTCGCCTGAAAAACCTGACATTTCACCTACGATGTCATCCACTCGCTCTTCTTCGGCCTTAGAGGAGGCCTCAATGGCTGATTATAAATCTCTAACTGAAAATGAAGATCCTTATATGAGTTTAGAGCAGAGCTCTCAAGAAACTACTACCACAAATACCAATACTACAAATGAGAAGTGCTCTAGCTCAGCGCATTCATCCGGTTCAGAAGAGATGATCGCTGTTGAAGGAGAAAAAAAACTAACCAAAAAACAAAAACGCAAAAAGCAACAGCAGCAGCAACAATCCGAAAAGGAACAAGAAAAACAAAATGTATTGCGAGGAGAAGATGACGAGGAATTAAGGCCTTTAATAGCTATGACCGAATCTCAAATTGAGCAACTGCCAAGATCGGCTCAAAATATGGAAACAGCTTTGTTGGATGATAGTTTCACACTGAATCCCGTAACGGCACATAATCTAGGACAATCCACTACGGATAGTGAGGAACCAATGCCAACTACGACATCAGATGATAATGTTTTCACTATGCCGGCTCCTACCACTCATAAAATTAAAACGAAAAAATTGGAACGCAAATTTAATTTGATGACAGCTATTGAGGCGGCCACATCATCATCCACATCTTCAGCAGAAGAAAGTGGTGTAGAAATTGGAGGGATGGAACGGTCACCTGAACACGACGATTCTTTAATTGCAATTAACACAACGACAATCAGTGGTATGACACCTTTGACTTTATTGGCTGCACAAAGTGGGGCTTCAAAAAAGAAAACTAAACGGCGCAAGAGATAAGAATTAGCAATTTGTTTGCTGGGTATTTTTTCTTTACTGCTTATCTATTATTGCTATATAGTCTATAAGGCTACGGAAAAAGAAACAAAAGAACTTCATAAATCGGCTAAAGATGATCAAGCAATAATGAAATGAAAAACGTTAAAGGAAGCCAAAACTCCAGCAATAAACTTTAGCATACTTTGTGGATTATAATTTAAATATATATATATATATAGCATATTTTATAGATAATGCTATAAATAAAATTTGTAACATACTTTGGGGGGGCGTTATTTGCTAAGTTTATTCAATTCGTTTTCAAATAGTTTAAGTAAACTAATTATACAAAAAATGTTGTATATATTATTACAATAAATAAAACGTCACACACTGTTTTCATTTAAAGCTATGTATGAGTAATCTTTTTAAAATGTTAATAATAACACCTTACGTCTCCGTATAGCTTATATAATATAATTTACAAAAAATATATAAGAAAATACAAAAGTATTTATTAAGTGCAGTTGTAAGTGAAATAGAAAAAAGAAGGAAACATCACTCAATGAATTATTTGAGATTTTTTTTTTCTTCGTTAATATTAAGTTTGACGTAATGGTGATTTGTTTTCTTTCTTTAGTAATTTATTATTGTAGTTTTATTTAAATATTCTATTACGTGAAAATTTTTATGCAGTATTTCCAATTATAATTTCTTTAAAGCTTACTTTTACCTTAAATATATTTTTGCCAAACTTTAACTTACGTTCTGTATATATTAACAAATTTCAAAAAGTATCAATTAACTAAATATTATAAAGAAATCAAAAAAAAAAAAAAAAAACAAAAGAAAAAGATTACAATAATTTAAAAATAATAAAACGATAAAATATATATAAAAAAATATATAAAAAAAATCGAAAACCAAAAAACAAAGCAACACGCTCGTTTTACTTTATTAAAACAAATAGTGACGTGTCATCTTCGGTACGATTAACGAGTTAACCGCGTCGTCTGCGCCTCTTTAACGGTACATCTGTATACACGTCAAACGCAGAGTATGTGTAGTATGAAATTAGACTGTAATGGGACGACTTGACAAAATGTTAAAAATATTTCCTATGACAATATTTATGATGACAAATACACATTTATAGTGATGAAATTTCAGCAGAAAATGCGGCAAGGGCGGATGGACAGATTATGAAGTATGTATTTGTCATACACAGGTTAATTGTTTATTCCATGTAACCTTTTTTTCGTACATATTACAGGAAAAAGGAAATATTATAAAACAAAAAAAAAAAAAATTAAATCAATATTCTTTAGAACAACTATTAAATACCTAAAATGACTGCTATAATGTTTTGTGAATATAATTATGGTGTTATTAAGTAATTATTTTTAAGTGCGTATAGCGAACCATACAGTTATCTATACCGTGTTACGGAATTAAGTTGGACGATCGATCGTATTTTTATATTTTAATTGTCGCTTATAAAGCTTAGTTCTTTTATTTCATAGCAATACTTTATTAGTTATCTCTTAGTAGATTGAATTCTTTAATATTCTAATTGAAAGTAATTGAAATCTTTGCTTTGTTACGATCAATTCTTCTACAGAATTAACATCATTAACTGACAACCCGGTTTAATTAACTAATCTTGAGTGTGATTTGGCGAACTACTATAGACGCAAACAATCAGTTTAGAATCAACAAAAAAATCGAGTCCACTTAAATCTACTTTATTTTATTGGTTGCAAGTAAACACCGCACATAGGCTACTCATTTTTGTTATAAGACTTTAAATTTAATTGTAAAGCAACCAAATTATGGTAACTAGCGGCCTAATTCTTGATAACAGGTCTGCGCCATTATAGTAGAGATAAAACAACTCTCTGCAGATTTACTATGGTGGATAACAATGGAACATATTTCCAGTATGGAAAACCTTAATCTCGTAGTAAACGTCAAATATACGCACAAATAAAATAGAAAAGAGTTGAACATAGAAAATGCGTGCAATGACCAAAACAATAAAAATAAAGAATAGGGAAAATGAGCAACGGAAATAAAAAAAGAAATATTTATATGTAGCTTTAAAAGACTGCCGAGTATATCACAAGTACCAATTGAAAGTTAAAAGCGGATAAAAGTACAGAGTTAAGAAGCAAAAATGACTAATAGATTTATTTACATATTTGATAACCTACACTCGGTCATGGTGACCATCGTCATGGTCTTCATCGGTCATGATCATTTCCAGGATTGATTTAAGCTTGTCTGTCCGCCTGTCCGTTTTAGTTTCTTGTATGAAACGTGCAGGCTGCAAATTTTTGAGATATTTCGATGAAACTTGGCACACCGACACGTTTTGGTCCAAGGACGAACGCTATTGAAAATCATTCGGACTGGGCCACTGCTTCGACCGCATCCCATATAATCCCATATTGTAAAAAATCATTGTATTAATAACTGTAGTGTTGTTTAGGATGTTTAATGGTGGCCGGCAATATCGTTTTTCCTTGCTTCTAGTTAAAATCTGTATTTATAAAATGACTCGACATAGTAAATAGCACTGCAGAGATAATAGAAAATTTTGCTCAAATATTGTCAGAATCTTGCAGCGAGAATTTCCTTTCTGCTATCGTAACAATGAAATTAATTTTTCTGTCATTCATAGCAGACGTCTACCACTTAGAATAGCAAAATTGCTATCGATGGCTTTTTACTCAAATTTTCAGTTTTTTTTTTTTTGCTATCACAGAGAGAGAAATATTCGCCTTGGAATATCTAGAGTAATCTTAAATTTACTTTTCGCCAATTTGCTACATATATCTAATATTAATATATTAGGTCATTTAAATTGGAATGGTAAAGCACTAAGCAATAGCGTAAGGGATAGACAAATGCGCCTCGATTTTTATAGCATAACGCAATAATGGATTGAAACTTTGCCAATAATGTAAATATATAATAAAAGATATTTTTCATTTACTTATTTATTTATTTTTATTTTTTTTTTTTGTATTTAAATAAAAATTAAATTTTTATTTTGCAGATTTTCAATTGAAATCAACAGATCATATCGATGAAACTGATGGTGAAAATAGAAATCAATTTGAACAAAAATTGCAGACTGATTTGACTGAAAGCAGCCCCAGAAATCGCACCGAAAATTTTAATTTGGATAATACTGCACTAATGCAAGAATCTACGCACAATACAAGTTCTTTTTATGAATTGAATAAGCAAAGCCACGGTTTCGTTGATATCACATCGACAATTGTCAACTTGGATATATTTGATGATCAATTGAGTACAAGTAGCTTAAGTAACGCGAGTCGTTTCTCAAGCGAGGCAACACCGTTAAGTACGACCACACCGCCGATTAGTCTGAGCGATGTTATTGATAAAAATTTAATGCATTTCGCAGTATCACCGAATAAAAAGTCATCAATCAAGATTGACGATTCTGCGGTTAATTCTACAGCAACCAGAACATCGGAATTAGTGGATGATATTAATAACGGTTGTGCCACAATTTCTTTAACAGAGGATGATAATAGCGATAATAATAGCGGAACATTGTGAGAATTACTGAAACATCCCTCACGTGTAAGAGCGACTGTGTTGGGTAAAAATTTCTATTTCAATCGTCTATATAAAAATATATTCAATAATAATAATAATCTGAATAGTAGCGGTGATAATGGTCAAATCAAGTGAATGAAAAATTAAATTAAAATAAACGTTAATTTTTTGAAAACAAATGAAAAAAATAAATAAATAAATAAGGATAAGAAAGAGTGAATGAAAAAAAAAAAACAAAAATAACGTATATAATATATAAGAATAAATAATACTTTATGTATTGTGTATTGTTTTTATTTTTTTATTTTGTTTATGATCTACTTAGAAAATAAGTCAAGCACTGAATCATACAAAAGGAAAAACCATTTTTTTATATTTACATCTGTATATTATTATTATATATACTCATCACTTAAAGAAAAAGATTCATTCATCATTCCGAAAATTGAGCATTTAAGTGCTCTTAAAGTCAACCAGTTCAACCAGTTCTTCTATCCATTCAATTGTCTGTCCGTCTTAACTGCGCCTATTGATGTAATAATTGAGATAGAAATCTGAGCAATTGAATAGCATTTACGCCGAATGGTATGTCGTACTCTGTACCACATGGTTTGAAAATTATTCTTACTGTGGGTATATTACATGACATATTATTTGTTATTTATCCTATATTGAGAAAATGAAAAAGTGTTAATTTGAGAAACTTCGTGTCAGGTATTTGGTCCAGGTAACCAATATTTGCCTTAAGGCGACTATAGCATTTTACTTGTTTTTATCATTCCTTTTTCTTTTCTATACTAACTTTTTCTAAAAATTGCTTAGCATATGTGTAATATTTTTAAAAGCAAAAAGTGAAAAACAAATTTCTATACATCAAAATATCTTTATTTTCTTAATTAAGTCGTTTATTTTATATGTATTAATACCACACGTGTGTGTGCACCCATTTTTTACCGCTAATGTCTTCTAATGATTTTGAATTTAATACATATTAAAAAAAAACTTTTCTTTTTTTTTTACATTTTCAATTAACAAACTACAAGTTTGTGAAATACGCTGGAAATCGAAAGGACTGTCACAAAAGAAATATAAAAAAATATATATACATTTTCCAGTTTTTATATAACAAAAAATTTCACTTAAAAAAATGAACTCTTTTTGCATATTATGAAAAACTAAAGTGATTCCTTTTAAACCACACATGCATACACAAACACACGCATATACTTACTCCTTCACATACCCATAAATTCCCGACACTTCTGCAAAAAAAAAAATAAATTTATATATATATAAATAAATAAAAAATAAAAATTAAGAAAACAAAAAATTCATTTATAAAATGAATATTTTTATATCCATCACCGATGAAAAAAATTAATTCAAATTTTGAAAATTTTAAAATTTTTAAAACACTTTAATTCATTTGCTTGTTATTGATATTATCACAACAACGCCCGTGAAAACTTGAGAAAAATTAAATGAATTTATTTCAAACTATTCGAAGCTGCTCTGTGTGTTTCGGAGACGCCCCTAACAAGTAAAAGACTGAAACCACAAAAAATAACACAATTTTTTTTTTAGATTGCAATCATGTCGTAGCTTGAGAAAAAAAAATTTATAAATTTATAAATTAACACAGAAATTGATGAAAACATTATCGATTACTATATCAAACTTCAATCAAGATCGTTGCTGAAATGATCAATTGCAAACCATATTAGGTTGGCGCGAAAGTTCGTGTCGTATTTTGAATAAAATACATGAAATTGAACTTGAAGAAGTATGATGTATATTAGGTTGGCAGGAAAGTTCATGCAACATTTGAAGATGTTTGATGTGTATTAGGTTGGCAGGAAAGTTGTGTCATATTTTGAATAAAACCTATGAAGTCGAGCCGGAAGATATTTGCTGTGTTACGTTGGCACGAAAGTTCATAAAACATTTGAAGTTGAAAGTGTTTGAGGCGTATTAGGTTGGCAAGAAAGTTCATAATACACGTGAAGTTGAAGATTTTTGATATGTACTAGATTGAAATAACGGTTCTGTCGTATTTTATATACAACGTTTGAATTTGAAGATAATTTTTCGTGTTCCTCAGCAGTCGAATCGTGGATGCCACACTTCTTTGCAATTGCAAAGTGGTTAGATGCAGGTTACTTTCCAACATAAACCGCAACTTGTGATTATCTTCTCGGAGATTGAAATTTCTGAAACGAAATTGGGCAAACCATCTTTAGCAGATCCGAAAATTTAAAACTTCACTTCCCAATGCATAGACTTCTATAAGCAACCGATGCGTTGTTTTCTTTCCGGAACTCATACCAAATACAATGTAGTAAATGCGCTCTATTCACTCTGCACTTCGCAACTAAATGATGAGAAGAAGTCCTCTTACATTCCACAAGAGGTACGTTGAACAATAAACAATAAAATCCCACATGATGCACGACGCATTCTGCCTTACGACCTGACCACTTTCACATAAAATAAATACTGAGTAACGAAATGCTGCGTTTAAGTCGAAGTATAACGAGGTAAAGGCAAAAGTGATTATAAAATTTGGCTATTCTGCTTAGTAGACCAAGTTACTAACAGTGTCATAAAATTAGAATTAAGAACAATTTTTTTTTTTTGGGATTCGTGTAAAAAAGCGCTCTTGTTCTTATTGATGCACTGTTTTATTTCATGCAAAAAAAAAATACTTAGGTACTTATATGTGCATAAATTGTACTCAATTTCTCTTTCAGGTGCACAAAGTCCATGAAACCTCTGGTTGATCAACTCGCCGCAGCTTTTGCTCCATACAGTACATACGTTAAAGTAGAGAGTCCTACTCTCACTAAGAAAATGAATTGTACCTTCCGTAATATTCTAAAATTGCATAAAATCGAAATTACTCTCACTTGAGGAATTTGCCTATGATTGAGTGACTATTAATCCTTTTTTTTTGCATGTACTAATCTTTTCCTTATGTATTATATACGCCCTTCGCAATAAATATACTTCAAGTATGCTATATAATAATAAATCTCTTGCATTTAATAGGACGTTTCAATGTGACCAGCGTGAGTCTATATTGCTTTTCACAAGCATAAAATATTAGGTGTTTGCGCTGACATACGAATTAGTTATTAGTTTATGTTCTTAAAAGCATATTCCCTTTAACTCTATATACAAATATGCAAAAATAAACCAAGCGGTGGTTCTGTGAATGATTCGACTTGAGCCTTGTATTATATTATTTTTTCTAGCGTTTTATAAATTTTTATTTTTTTATTTTAAATTTAATTTTTACGAAGTAATCTATATATAAATTACTTCATCAAAAAAAAAAAAAAAATCAATAAATAAGATAGCACACGGAAATTGTTGATCTTCTCAATTTTTAGTAGAAACTAATATCACAGGTGGTGGGTATCGAAATAGATGGCTTAGGCCGGTTATAAATTCTTCCCCCTTTAAAAACATTTTCCTTATTACATTTATTTTAATAAAAATTTTTAAAACTAAGGTGCTTGAAAACATAAGAATGAAGGATTTTTTAATGTAATGAAAAAACAAAAAATAAATAAATAATAAAAATAATGAATAACAACAGCAACAAAATCATACAAAATTTGAAAAACCTCAGCTGAATGCCGTGATATTTAAGATTTTATGAAGAGTTATATTTTTTATTTTAGTTACGAACGTTTACTAATTTAAATTAAAAAAAAAAAAAAAAAAAACATTTTTCACCAAAAAAATTTTTTTTATTTTTTTATTTTTTTTTTTTGTCAATGGATTTAAAAATATAAATGAAACTTTGGGTTTGCATTCCAAACGCTAAGTAAACATAACAGAAATTCAACTTTTCTTTCGTATTTCATTATTATTATGATTCATTTCAAAATACTTTTACGTTTATATTCAAAATTTAAAATTAAGAAAATTTTATTCATAATGAAATTAATAAAAAAAGGAGAAAAAAACAAAAACAAAAACAAATAAACAAACAAATATTTTTTATACTGGCTTCTGTGACTTGTAGTAAGAAAAATAAATTGTAAATTATTTTATAAGTTTTCCAAATATTCTCTACTTATTTAATACGAAAGGAGAAGGAAATAAAAAAGAAAAAAAATGATAAAATTATTTAAAAAATACATCTCATCATCTCTGTCTCCCCCAACACAATTTATAAAAAATAAAACCGGAAACGATAAAATTATTCATGTATTTCCCCCACCCCACCCACACTCATAAACTTTCAAACATTTGTAAAGAACAAAACGAGAAGAGAACATGAAAAAGAATATGAAAAATAATTATTATTATTATTATTATTATTATTACTATCATTATTATTATTATTATATGCATTACCGTAGAAAACGTGACTAATATTCACTCTATCATGCTCTTTCCGTCCGTACATCTGTCATCAAACTTGAGATAGAAAAGCAAATCCTGTTTACACATTTATTTAAATTCAAAAATGATTACGAGTCAATCTTAATCGCGTGCTTACACGGGTAAAAAATATGACAAAATGAAACCTTAAAAATTTGTCGCAACCAATTATCAGAATCATTTAAGAAGTTGGACAAACAGATATCCGTGTTCGGCCTACTAAAATGTCCACAATCAATGAAGTGTCCGTCTCTCCAACTTTTCGTCGTCTACTGTTTGAATGCTTATTGACATTGAGACTGGGAGGGAGGGAGGGAGTGAAAAGTCCCCGAGATAAGTAAGAAAAAAATCAATATTTATAAAAAACTCGATTTTATTCATCCATGTGCTTAGTCTCCTCTGAGTAGCAATCCAATCAGTTCTATGGTTTTACAATGCCTCGGTACCGTCTTTATATAGAACTAGTTATCGAGATCTTCAAAGTACACTTCTGTTTCAATGATCTGCAATGGTCTTATCATTTGATCCATGTCTTCTTTTGTTAGCAAATAATAATCGCTGCAGGTTTGATTTATAGAATATGGTAAGTGGGGCAGGAAATACAACTTGCATTTGTTATTTTCCTAATGGATCCATCGACTTGTGACTCGGTGTTTCGAATGCTCGTGCATTCTGGTAACCCTCTAATCGTTATTCGACTACCCAGAATTATTTGATGGACTTGAGCAATGTTTTCATCATCGGTTACAGTTCTTGGTTGTTTCCACTGAAATGATTACTTTTCAATGCGCCTCCACAACATTTCGCTGGGATAAATAATGATGCAAGGTCCCCATATACACACCGTTTGACTTGTCTTTCATTTGTGTAAAATGCAAAAACCAATCTTTAATGATAGCCCTATAGTGTATTTTTTTTCATTTCATTTAGTTCGTCTCACTCGAATGATTATCGAACGACAGCTGCGCTTCCCAAAAATCTGAAATTTCAGTGAATACATATTTGCGCAGGCACAAACTTATTCTCCAACTTTTGTAAGCGAGTGCTACCATCCTCAGACTTAGATTGGAAAATTTGTAGCTAACATACTCACATAAAACTCATATGATGTGGACAGGAACTAAAATCTTTAGATGAGTAGTTGCTTTACATGGAACACAAATTTCTATGTCATGAGTTCTTGGGTTTACTTTTTTTCATAGAGTTGGGGGAGGTTGCCTGGGATAGTGTTAGCGAATTCTTTATTTGATATTATTTTACATAATACTTATTATGTTGCAGGTCATTTTCATTACGTTGTATCGATAGGTCTTGGACGCAAGCGCGCGCGCTTTGTCTTTTTTTTACAAGAAAGTGCAAATGCAATTATTTAGTTGCACTAATAACGGTATTTACTGTTATGAGTTTGAAAACGCCATAAGGTAAAATGGTCCGTGAAGACGTTAAAAGGACGATCAATAAACGTGATCGACTCGCAGATGAAATACTGGACAATGAATAGCTACTTGTAGCCACTTGTAATCCACAAGAGATATTGATAGAAATGGTTATAAAAATACTTCCCGAGACACCATCCGAAAGGTGCCAAAAGCGGCGGATTACTTTGCAATTTTTATACCGCACCATGATGTAAAGAATAATACAGATACGGTGCAGGGGCATAGCGAAAGATATAAAAGCAACAAACGTCGACAATTCTCTAAAGTGTACGTATACAATAGGTAAAGACTCTCAATTAATGTCAGGTATTTCGACTTGACTTAGCCCAGGCTTTTTGCGGTCTTATGAACTCATTGTTAAAGTCACGAAAGCTAAAAGTGACACGAGCAGGAGACACTCGAAATCCAACTGTTAATTAATACCTACGGATGAAATTGGAAAATAAACTTGAAACGTCCGCAAAAATGTCTAGACAACGTAAGACTGCAATGAGCAAAAAGAGACACAAACAGATAAAAATTATTGTCAATAGCTTGTTCACTTTGTACGATATACGACGAATACTTTGTACGATAGGTCGATGCAAATATCTAACAAGTTAAATAATGGCTCCGAAGAGATGATATGAAAAAAAAAAAAATTGTTTTACAATTATTGCGGTAATGGATATCTAATATTCGTCATTTTAAGGTGAATGCAAAATTTTATTTTTATTTTTGCTTTATTTTTAATATTATTATTTTTTTCATTTTTATCTTTTAAAGCAATGTTCTTTAATTGAACATCAAATTAACATAAAATCCCAGAATTTTTACCTAAACACATAAACATTTAATAAACTTAATAATAAGGTAGTGTTTTAAATTTTTTTTTTTTTTTTTTTTTTTTTTTTCTTTAGTCTATGTATTGTATGCGAACAGTTAAAAGGACACAACGTACCGTTTAAGTGTAGAAATCGCTTTTGGTATAACAAAGTGTAGATTTTTGTATACAATTTGTACTGTGTTTGAAATTACTTTATATTGTGAATGAATGAATTAATAATAAATAAAACAATGTATTGAATATACAAATAAAAATAAAAGAAAAAAAAAAACTTGCAAATATAGTTTTTATTTCATCATCTTTCATGAAGGCTTTCATGATAGTATAGAAATGATTTAGGCAGAGTGAGATTCATTAGAATACCGGTAAGGGGCTCACTTCCAGAAAGCACACACTCTTAAATAAAAACAAAAACCGATCTCCTTCGAGGTTTGATGCCTCTTCAGAGAGAGAAGTATGTGTAAGTCATATCGAGTCTATTGCTTTGATATACTTGTGTCCATGCTTCTAGTTACCGTTAGAATGTAATCTGTATAAGTCCATGCAGCCATTATCGTGTAAAGTAAATGAACGACACGACGTGAAGTGCAATAGCGATTATTTTACTAGTGATATCCGTCTCTAGAAGTTATTCTATTTTTTCTGAGGGGAATATAATGAATATATAACGTGTAGAAATATTACTAGATATGTCTAAAAGAGTGGGAGATATTTTATGCGAACATGATAGTGACAGTGTTGAAACGAGTGATGATGAAGAAGGATTTGATCGTTTTACTTTGTGCTCACATAATGCCGATAAGGTAAGAGTTAGCGGTGATAGCGATGGCAGTGCTGATAGTGATATAGCACCTATTCGAAAACGTGCGCGACGACTAAGCAGCGACGAAAAAACATTATTTTTAATAATAACAAATTATTTGAGCAACAATATCGTAAATTTCTATGTCAATCCCTCCTCTTAGAACTAAGAAAATTAAATCGTCTGCCAGAGCAGTGCTCACTGAAAAATTGTCGTTGAAGAGATTAATACATCGCTACATAAGGGTCCTCACCCATTTCTATAACTCGGCAGAGTTAGAATTCCGCTTGAAGGAAAATTTTAACTAAAATCGCTCACATCCACTGTGAAAGTGAGAATAAATCTTTAACCAGCAAAGAGTATTAATTCCCAAGTGGGAAGATTACCAAATGCCAGCTGATCGTTAAATTGAATCACCGTCGAGAATATATTAACAATTAAGGGAGGTTGGTACTGTTGAGTAGACTCTTACCCAGACCTTGCTGCTGCTGTAAACATAAACTAATATTATTAAATACCAGCTGTTCCCTAAATGCGAACCATAGTCGAGGAAAACTAAAAATGAACAGAAAATTTTCCAATTTGCTGAGCAGACTCTCTTACCCAGGCATTGCGGCTTCAGAGAAATAAATAATAATTAAATTTACGACAAACCTTTTTCACACGTAGTTGACTATTACCCAGGCATTGCTGTCACGTTAAAAAGCATTTATAAATTTCCAACAGAATTTTTTTGAAATCAAAATTACTGCTAAAGATAATAATTAAGCTAAGGTCTCATTATTTTCATAACCTACCTGAAAATTCTTAAACTACATTTTCTCGAAATAAGGAAGAATTCGATTTACAAAATCGGAGAGTTATTCCCCAAGAAAATTATCGATGTTTAAAAAGAAATTCTCTTAACAAAAATCAGAATTCATTTGATTGAAAATTTGATGTGGAATGTAAACCCCGTTAATATTAAAGGTATGTAGAAAATACAAAGAAAGAATTCATTTCGGGAGAAAATTCGTTGTAGGATTTTAAATACAGTAAAGTATTGCACTTCGGACACATAAGTCATAAATTTATTGGCTTAGTCCAACTTTACTCAACAACGTAAAAAAAAAAAAAAAAAAAAAAAGGGATTTTAAATACCGCTAATTCAATATTCAGAATTCAATATACCGTGCAAACGTACCGTTCACATACAGTAAAACATGGCCATCATATTGATACATAAGATAACGATCATCCGCTATGTTTTCAGTCGAAACCAGGATCTTAAAGACAAAATATCTGTATGTTGAGATACAGCTTAGACGCTTCAAATTGACAGATGGGACTTTGCAGTAAATTAACTTGGTTGCTATTCTCAGAGTCGTCGGCCGCTACAAATATTACCTTTCTGGGGGGTACTGCCATCAAGTAGACGACAGCCGTAGTAGGATCGATAGGATATATCGGTGGAGAGTTTTGAGTTGTGGAAAAAAGAGAGGAAATGACTGCACTTGCTTGTGCAGGTCGCGCGACTTGGCCAGCATGCTTAGCAGCGGACACACCCGAACAGCTATTGGAATAGGCGGATTTTTTATTTTTATTAATATTCTTTGGAGATTTAGATAGAGTAGCGTGGGTGGCACTATTAAAACGAGAAAGGCTTCCACGTTTGTTTGTAACTTTTACTAACTGAGTCAAGATGAGGAAACGCTAATGTTCTTTGTCGGCAAGGATGGAATGCTCGAATGAATCGACGTACGAGATTTAGGCGAAGACGGAAGTGAAGTACCGCACGCTAAACTTCGAGTGGGTTTTTCACAGGCTGCGGGGAGACGATGAGTGCTCTAGTTAACGACACTCATCGAACATTGTCTTGATTTCTTCAAACTTTTCGCAGAATGTCACGAGATTTTTACTCTTAATTCAGAAGAATCACTCCTTGTCTCCGTGAGAAGTTTACAAAAGTCGAAGTTTCGCTTCCTATGCTTGGGATATAAACAACGTAATCGTTTCGAACGAACTGCACAGTTAGCATGACAAAAACGCTCCCAAAGCCAACAGGCAATGAATCGCTCAGAATCAGGGCCTGTCTCGAAATAAACCCCGAAATATGTGAATTCATAAAAAGGGAAACAAAACATCTTGGACACGTCGTAGGAGAAGAAAGTATCAAAACAGATCCTGATAAAATTAAGGCCATTGCCGATTTAAAGATTCCACAAAATATACGAGAGATACGCTAGTTTCTTGGCATTGTGTCATGGTATAGGAGATTTATACCAAACTTCTCGAATATCACAAGTCCTTTGACTAAGTTACTTAAGAAAGTTAAGGTTTACTTAAAAAGGTAAAACACTTAAAACACTGGGCTTCTGGGATCTCAACAGATCGCCTACGAATACCTGACACAAAAATTAATAGATGCATCAGTTTTCACGTGCCCTGACTTTATTAAGAACTTTGTCTTACAAACTGATGCCAGCGATTACACCTTAGGCGTGGTGCTCGCTCAATTTACAAAGAAGCTGAAAAGGTTGTCGCTTATGCAAGCTGAGAGCTTCAAAAGGCCAAAATCAATTATTTGACAACTAATATGCCATGTAATGGGGCATTCGTAAAATGAGTCCATACCTAGAAGGATACGAATTTGAGGTCAATTATCTCGAAAATGGCTAAACAATATCGAGGACCCAACATGAAGACTGACCAGCTGGGTTCTATAATTACAGCAACATAAGTTCACTGTTAAATACCGTAATGGCAAATGAAATAAAATAGCTGAGGCGTTATCCAGACAGCCCTTTACAGTGAAAGTATCAAAGGATTCGTAGTCTAGTACGCACCACTAACGCTATCCATCGTTTAATAATCACTTGTGATGGCATAGCGTCCGTCACTTATTTTCTTGCACCCCTCCGCCAAGTCAAAAGGGTCGTGCAAAATCGGGCACCTCCCATTTTGCCGCCCTTAAGTTGACTACCAAATTAATTGTGTGATTTATCCTCAATTGCCTGGTCTCTACCCCCTGCACTCACAATCGTCTGCACTTCGAAAGAGAGAGAGAGAGAGAGCGATTGGGACGAGCAAAGGAAGGCGATCGCACCTCAAAAAGGAATGGCTAACGCGAACGGAGACATATCGATGACAAGTCAGGCATTTACAATAAAAATCGAGAGAAAGCTAAGAGTGCTGGAGTTTTAGTCGGCGAAAGGGGCAGCAGTAAATAGGCGATACCCTCCGCAACAAATTTTCTGATAACGTGAACCTTGGCGCGTTTGAACTGACTCGCACACTAAGAGGTAGAAAAATAGCACGTTACAAATTTCTAGTCATTTCTCTTTCAATAGCTCGATATAAAGCGATTTTACTGCATTAAAGGTATGAAATTTTTAAAAATTCGCCGAAAGCATAACGCAAAGATTTCCGATTTTAAATGGGAAGGGAGCGTCATACATTATATCCAGCGTTCGCTGTGCTGGGTTTTCTTGGTATGAGGATGTTATGTACGCTAAAAAAATATGTTTTTTATATACTTAGGCTTATGTATTGCGAGGCCGTTTCGGCCCTTTCCTTTGGCTGGGGCAGCTCAGCGGCCCAGGGAAGGAAAGCAAACACAAGAAAATTTATATTTGCAGGCACTTGGTTCCCCTTTTATTAATTCATTACATTTGGTAAATTTCATCAGAGTTTTGTCAATTGTATTCGGCTGTCTTTGATTCTTCTTT
>KK502411.1:129900-152404 GCA_000688735.1 Glossina austeni | reverse complement strand
TTAGCACTCCCCCTCCCCAGAGACGGAGAGTCCGTGAGGCCAAAACGAGGGTACGACTTTGGGTCCTCACAGTATTTTATACAAATATAAATATAAATTCTAGCGCCACTTCAGTAGCAACTTAGTGATTGTGCAGAGAATTGTGCAGATTACTAATACATTTTAAAGAAGGAAATAATAGATGTTTCTGAAAAAGATATTAAAAATATAATTAAATTATATAGCAAAGAATGCAATGAATTAAATACAATTATGAAAATAAAATAATTACTTAAAGAGTTTAATAAAATTCGCAACTGAATCGCGAATCCCAATTTATTTGCTACTAATAGTTATGCAAAAAACAAAGACAAGAGAAAAAATGCTGACATTAAAATAAGAAACAAGAGATTCCATGTATTGAAGCCTGTTTAAGAATTGAACTGGAAATGCAAACCTGTGCAATATGTATATATAGACACTACCAATATCGTAATGTGCTGGCGCTGAAACCACTAGACCTGCTCGTAGTGGTAATCAATGCATCTTTATTCAAATGGGTTTCTATATCCTCGCGACATATGGGACAATGTTTATTAGTCACTAAACACTGGTCTATGCAGTCGGTGTGGAACAAATGCATGCAAGGTAAGCGTGTGACGTCATTGCCTATCTCAAAGAGTGACAAACAAAAGGCACACCTTCCAGCATCATCATCTGTCTCCCTAGGCCTTCGCGCACGACGATATTTACGCGGCAAGGTATTGCATGCAATTATGTCCAGTGTTGCGCCTCCGGGGTATCTAAGAGATGAACCTATGTATAGTCTTGACATTACAATCAAGTCAATTTCTATATGCACTGGAGAATAATGATGGACTACGTAGTGATGTACGGATGGACGTCGCATAGTCGAACGCCTAGGCAGAGGTTGAGACCGCGATGGAGATAGTAACCCGGATCCAAAGTGGAAACTGGTCCGTTGTGAGCGCGAATGCGAAATCCGAAACTGCTGGTTAAATTCAATGGATTTAATGACAAGTCTATAGGTGTGGAAATCATATGACGACGATGTAATTCCTGGACACTTTGTTGCCGTACCCATAGATTGTGATGCACCAAATAAGGTGGTGGACCACCATGACTATTACCAGATCGGTGACACGAGTGATTGTGGCCATGAGTTGTTCCGCTATAATTGTTATGCGTATGAGCAAGTGGATCATGTGCATGCCCTGTATGCGCGTGAGCATGCGTATGATTGAGAAAATGTGCACAATACGGATTGCCATTATTGCTCGTACCTGGCGACGAAGAGAGCGTCGCAATTGTTGGTGGGGAAATGGATCGCGTCAGGCCACGTACATTTACAGATGCATGCATTTCTGGATACAAATGAATGGAAGGTAGCTGCACTCCGTGATTGGCAGCAGCAAAATTTGTTGCTCCGCTTCCATTTTATTCAGTATTGGGAGCTAAAGCCAAAGTGTCGGTATTGGAATATGATGAGTAAGTCGATTCCATTCGATTCACGTAAGCATTTTGCTCGGGGAAACCAGACTAAGACTGTTGAAGTGTTGCCACGGGTAAAGGTTGTGCAAAGTTGGTGGTAGATGGCAATGAATTGCACCCTGATGCTGCTGTTGCATTCGCCAAAATACCAGTTTGCGTTATTCGAAAACGTAGCGATGCAGGCCGAACTCGGCTTAAATTATTGAGTTGAGTTATGAGTTTAAGGCAACAGTGGGAATCCTGAGTACTGGTAACTGTCAGACAAGATAAAATAAATTTACAAATAAAACTAATCAAAATTGTATTACACATAACCTCAAAAGAAACGGGCGAAAATTGGGCGACATTAGGAAAAGACTCAACATTTTATGACAATTTTCAACTCTGCCAAAGTCCTGCAAACATGACGAATAGCAAATGATATAAAAGAAAAAATGAAAAAAAGAATAACAAATCATTTCGCCCCGGTATCCGAACAAAACATAACAGTCCGGAGAACCGCTTTACTTTTGAAAGATAAAATTTAGAAGCTTCTAATTCCTTGGCGATGAACCGTCAACATATGAGAGGCAGAAAACTAGTGATGGCGTTCCAATTAAGAGAAGACAAGCACACTAGTTCTATGAATCGGATGACATGCTTCCAGCTGAAAGGCAATCCGGTAGACGCGCTAGAGGTGGAAAAGAACTGGTAACTGAAAAATTGAGTTTCCTTTGGGAGGAAATGTTTGCGGCCGCTTCAATGACATCTACAACATTAAGTATTAGCGATTAGGGATCACTTAGGACTTAATGCAACGAAAGCTTATTCGTCGAACAACGCCAATAAAATAATAAATATATTAATAATAAATAAAATTGGATGAGAGTAAATTTTCGGGTAATATCTACAGCAATAATAAGATGCCAGGGATGGTAGCTCGTTATTATTAAAATTTGATCCTATACTGGGTAGACCAACTGCCGTTAATATGGGAAAACAACCGGCTTATGACTGTGCAATTACAATCACAATAGCAAGAATACCAACATTAAAACCAACAACAGCAGTTACGCGTTTATTGTTCAATGCCACCACCAACGATAATGTGAATAGCAAATTATGTCCGAGTTCTATCCTCGAAGGGAATTCAGGTGAGGAGGTTTCATTTGTAAATGAAGTAACAACAAAATCATTTGTCCAAAGAAGTAATCGGTTGACTAAACGAAAATCCATTCAAGAACCGGCACAACAACAATGGCAACAGAAATATAAACCAGACAAACATAAATTACTAGGACGAGAATATAAAAATGAAGGCAAAATGCGTGTCGATGTTGATGCGTTTAAGAACGTCAGATTAAATAACGATTGTAATAAAACCCACGGCAATTCCAACAAAAGTTCACCAGCTGATAATAAACCGCATATGAAGTCCAAGTGAAAGCTGATCGTGATTCAAAATAACCATCATCCGACCTCATGACCTTCTCCAATTTCCTTGTTAAATATGAGGAAAGTGAAGAGATGACGTATTAATTAAGGGCAAAGAGCAAAGAGCAAAGAAGTTTTGTTGGAAGAAAAAACTGTGTAATAGTAAAATAGCTAATAAAAAGCTCGAATCTTTAATAAAAGATAATGCGATTGAAATGACAAAACTGAAAGCCTAAGGAGGAAAAAACCGCTCTTTCATCGGTTACTGCTCGCCTAATGCAGGAAACCAAAAAATGATGCGGAACTTATGAAATTTGTCGAGTCAAGGATATTAAAGATGACGTATTCAGCCACATATACACATGATGATGATAATTAGAAAAAAAAGAAAAAAATCAACAACAAATACAAAAAATATATATTAACTTAATACGTACATATATGAATGAAAATTAAGTTTATTCAATTTTGGGTTTGTATGTGTTCTCTCCTCTCAGTTAAAGCTTAACTACACCACCTAACTAACTAATACTAACATGAAATACTATTAATACTATTAAAACAAATAACATTAAAACGTGCATAACAGACAACGATAAATATTTACTTCATGTTTCAATTTCTGACTCTACTAAAGTCAGTCATTCTTTTTTGTCATAATACACCAAAAATTATGCATTAAATTTATGTGAAAGCATACTTTTCATGGAAGCCCTCACATTGAAGTGTACCTACGTGGAGTACGCCAGCTAACATAGTCAAAATTTAGCGAATTTAATGTACTTGTTAAAGAGTTTATTATTATATTTCAGTTGCTGTTTTTTTTATACAAATTAGACTGTGGTTGTACTACTAAGAGAAAGTTTTCATCATAAAATATTAGGTTGGGGAAAAAGAAATCCTTTATTTTTTAGTAGATGGCTACACTGGTAGACTTCTCGTAAAGTAACGATCAAACAATTTCAGATTTATGCTCGTTGGAAAGGTGACATTTCGCAATAAAAAAAATTACACAAAGCTGGATACAAAAAGAAGCAAAAGAAGAAGAAGAAATAGTGGATTTCCTTTTCCCCAACCTAATATTAAAACTTACATCTTTTTGACATATAAGAGTTGAATATTTCATGGCGATCCTCGTATGTGATGATGTCCAAAATATAGATCTACTTCATCCAAATTTCCGTACAGTTAAGTTTTATATCAAAGTACTCTTCCGATCAACTTTTCATCATAAATTATCAAAAGTTGGACATTTTTGCCATGTAAGGGCTTATCCCCCATTTGAACCCTTATATGGGGTGGGATTCAAAACATAGACTTACGTGGTCCAAATATGACCAAGTTAATTCTTTAAGCCCTTATATGAATGAATTTTCACCAAGAATTGCTGAAAATTAAGCCTTTTACCACATATAGATTCAGTTTTTGTACCGACAATTATATTGGAGGATTTCAAAAAGTTGTTCACCCCCAGCCGAATTTTTCACACCAATTTAAAATGCCGAAGTATTATCACCCAGCGACTTATGTCGCGAAACTCTGATTACTATAATACCTTTTCGTACAATGGCCTTCGAATATGAGGCGCATATTGGAGCATGGAGAGTGATTGAAAAAGTGGTTCGGTCGGAACTATTTTCAATACGGTTCGTCCTTCGCTCAAAACATGTCAGTGTGGCAAACTTCAACAAAACATATGAAAAATTTCGACATGTAGGTTGAACACAAGAATACTGGGAAAGACATCAGGCGGACATATGGACAGACAAGTTTAGATAACAATCATTTTCCAAATGGATCGGCACCGTCAAAGGCGGGTTTATCTTAAGCCCTTCGGAGTGTTACATACGTTCGCACAACTCTTAATATACACTGCCATAGAATATAGTAAATAAAGATAAGTGAAAACATTTTAGTGGGGCTAAGCCAGGTATTAAATATCCTACACAATTTTGTCTAACACAATTCTAATTTTCCCCATAGAACACAAAAATTATTCCCTGTTTTCATAGGAACCTACTATTATGGAACTGCATATTAAAAATTAGATCTCTTTGCAAAATAAGCTTTGCTTTCCGTAGAGGAGGTTGTGCCCAAGAGGTTCATAAATTGAGGTATGTGTTCAAAATTCACCCTAGTTATTTTTGATCCATATTGAGTCACTAATATGGATCAAGTTTCGTCATAAATTATTAAAACTTCGGCTTTTCTCTCCAAGAAAATCAAATTTTCGTGAAACTTCTTGTATAGAGTAGGATCCAAAAATAGGCGAGGATGGTCCAAATTTTGTAGAGTTAATTTTTATATCACCTACTCTAATAGGTCAATTTTCATCATAACCTATTAAAATGTAGACTTTTTTGCCCTGTAAAAGGGATCAAGTTTCTAGAAAATCCTTTAGCAGGAAAATATAGACCGATAAATACGCCGAAATGCTCCAAATTTGGTACTGTTGATTTTTTTATCTTAAATTACTTGTAAAATCTGATTTTCATCACAAGGGATTGAAAATTAGATCTTTTTGTCATATAAACTTTAGTTTTCGTTATATGAGAGGGATTCAACAAATCGCCGGAGCCGGTTCATAGTTTTCACACCAATTTGGAATGACGAAATATTATGATTTAGCCATTTTTGTCGACAAATTCTGAAAATTGCAATTTTTTCCATATAACAAATTCTCAAAATAGGGCGTTATAGGGCGAGTGATCGTAAACCATTTTCAATGGCGTTCTTCCTTGGGTCAAACACGTCAGAAGAAATTTGCATCAAAATATCTCAAACACTGCGACCTGTAACAGAAACACAAATTTAGATGGACAGACATCAGATGGATAGATGGACAGACAGAATTAGATCGAATGAGAAACTGATTCTGAATCGATCGGTATTATAAAAGGTGGATTTATCTTAAGGCCTTCTGCGCGTTACATATGTCTACGCAAACTCAATATAACCTGCATCGCAAGCGGTGTAAGTGTAATTAATTATAGTTATTTTGTAAATTGCATTAAAGCGAATTACTTATCACACCGTGCGAAAAATTTAAAACGGCACGGTTACGTAATTGCCCAAAATGAACAACACAATTTACAAACGTCAGAGAAAGTTTCAAAACTCAAAGCACTCGATTTAAAAAAAAAAAAAACAATCTTCAGTTGAGAAAAATTATAGAAAAATAAAAGAAACTTTCAAGATTATACAGATTTTCGTATCAATATTTTGGTAGCGATCTTTTCAATTCTCAACACTGGGTGATAAATTCGATGCACTTGGTCGGCATAAACAAAAACCTGGTTATTTGGGTATTGGAGCGATAGCTTCAAATGGCGAATGTTGTGCTGAAATTGGAGGGTAAAAGGAACAAAAAAAAAACGAAAAAGAGCTCGAAAGGGAACTCATTAAGAACACTGAGAACTATTTGTTTTTTTTTCTGCTTCTGTGTTTTTAATTTTTAGAAAAATTCTACGCAATGGCGGCTCAGCAGTAGATGCTGCCATAGCCACTTTATTGTGCGAAGGTGTTATGTTGCCTCATAGTTTAGGCATTGGCGGTGGATTTGTAGCTAACCTATATACCAAAGAAACCGGTAAAATTGAAATTTTAATCGCAAGGGAAACAGCGCCAGCTGCTGCTCATCAGGATATGTTTATAGCCAAAGAAATTACGGGTGCCATTGCGGCCGCAACGCCCGGCGAAATTTACGGCTATTGGTGTTTGCATCAGAAGTATGGTAAATTGCCGTGGAAAACTCTATTTGAACCGAGCATTGAATTATGTTTTAAAGGCCATCGAGTAACTAAATATTTAGGCAATATTTTAGAATTTTATAGAGAGCGAGTATTGAAAGAAGCTACAATGGCCGAAATATTCATAAATCCTTATACTAATGATGTATATAAGGAAAATGAAATTATGTACCGTCCCCAATTAGGTGAAACTTTAAAAATATTGGCCGAAGAGGGTCCAGGAGCAATGTACGATGGCGGTCGTATCGGTAAAATGTTGGTCGAAGATATCCAAGAAATGGGTGGCATTATTACTGAGGAGGATTTAAAAAATTATAAGTAAGTAAGCTATTAAACTAAAACAAGTATGTGTGGAATCTAAATACTCTACAAAGTGGATTTTGGATGCACTCGGAAAAGCATTTTTGTTAATAGCGGACGCATCAATAAGTCGGTCATGTGAATCTTTCCACTCTATATATTTGAAGGGTACCAGACTTCCCTTTACATTTTCATATAAATGGTACGTCATAGAGAGAGAGAGGGGAGTAGGACAGCCATGAACTTATTCAACTGTTATGGACACATTTCTATTTCATCTCAATATGTGTACTACACGAAGAAGCTGATGTATGGATCTAGAGTTAAAAATAGATTAATTAACTTCTTATACGTTTCTTCTTCGATCTTGAATATAGCTCATTACGGCAGTTCCATTCCACTTAAAGTGAACAGTTTTAGATGCCCATAATGTGTAGCTACCAAAAAAAAAAAACTCGTTGTTTCGTTCCAAATGTGAATAAAAGTTTCCCGAAGAGAAGAAGAACGCTAGGTCGAAAAACGAAACTTCAAAGCGGTGACTACTGCGATTCGTAAGATATTGACCGATATGGTTGAAGATATGGTTTATCTTTTTTTTCATTATTGTGGGCGGGCTTTTATGATAGCCTTGAACTCTTTTTTTTTTTAGCTCGACTGAGCACATATCTGAGCATATATGAGGGAATACATGTATTTATTTGTCACAGTAAAGGAAACGACTAGATTCTATTTAGAATATTAGATGATAGATGATATACATATGAAAGGGAAAGGGAAAGGGAACGAGCTCCTTATTGCGTATTTCTAGAAAGTGAATAGCGAATTTGCGTATAGCGTATTTCCCCAACTTCTGCAATTGATTGGTATAAAATTTTTATAGGTATACAAGTGTTTCCTATCATTTCAGAGTGCGTTGGGAGGAACCTATAGTAATGCCTTTTGCGAAGGACTACAGACTGTTTACAGCTCCATTACCTACTAGCGGCGTTGTATTGGCTTTTATATTAAACGTTATGGAACCATTGCATACAACCGATGAACCTGTTTTCTGGCAACGTATGATCGAAGCATTTAAACATGGTTACGGGTTTCGCACCAATCTGGGTGATACACACTATGAGCCACATGTGGCAGAAGAATTTGAAAAATTCCTTAGCCCTGAATTTGCCGATGATATACGTACATTAATTAGGGATGATACGACTTGCACAAATATAGGATATTATAATGCAAATTTTACTCACGTTGAAGATCATGGAACCGCCAATTTATCGGTGATAGCACCGAACGGCGATGCCATAGCAATAACTAGTACGGTGAACAGCCAGTAAGTAATGATGATGTTTTAAATGATGAATTAAATGGAAATGTAGATCAAGTAATCAAATTGTATTTTGCAGTTTGGGTGCCAAGGTTAGATCCCGTCAGACGGGAATTATATTAAATGATGAAATGGATGATTTTTCTACTCCAGGGGTTGTCAATACATACGGTATACCAGCATCTCCTGCTAATTATATTAAACCGGGCAAAATACCGATGTCGTCAACATGTCCCAGCATCGTTTTAGACAATTTTGGACATATTCAATTAATGGTGGGCGGGGCAGGTGGTTCAAAAATAACCAGTGGTGTTGCTCAGGTAAAACGTTTTTAAATAAGTAAAACTATTGTAGTGGAGCACGGCCCACCATTAAATAGTTTACCCCGCTCCTCTTAAGACTTTTTTTCATGAATAGAACATTTTACGGGAAATCGTCGAAAAAGTCGTTCGAACCCTATCATTTTGAATAGCATTCATCCTTGGGTCGAAACCCAACACGGCATATCAAATTTTATCAAAATATCTGGAAAATTGCAAGCTGTAGGCTAGTTGAACATACGAATACATGCACAGACGTCAGACAGATCGACGGACAAATCGGTATAACAAAAAGTGGGGTTATTTTAGGCCCTTCTGGGTGTTACGTATGCCCGCACAAACTTAATATAGTCTGTACCACGAGTAGTGAAGGGTCTAAATAGACGAGGGTATTTTAAAAGAGAAAATACTTACACGAGAACCTCTCCTCTCGTTTATTCGTTTATTCTTAAGTATATATACATATATATGAGCCTATAATTGAATATTTTCTAGTTCTAGGTTTCGAGATACCGAATAGCGTTCACTTACGTCCACTAAGTAAGACGGACAGACGGGCGGAAAAGCTTAGATCGATTCAGAAAAAAACCTGGATCTATCTCAACTCCTTGTGGGTGTTACATACTTCTGCGCAAACATAACATACTCTTGTACCATAGTAGCAGTGTACGGTATAAAAATTTATAGCTTGTGGACAATATTTTATATTTACATATAACTGGTTCAGATAAACGAATAAATACTATATAGACCAGAAACAACCTTCTACCGAAGATATGAAACTCCTTTCTCACTTCTAGGTCCAGTGAGGCCCATCGTGGTATGTTTTGTTATTTAAAATACCAAACAAAAAAAAAAATCTCAATAATTTTTATTAATAATTTCCTTTTGGATAACTTGGAATGCATTGTGGAGAGCTCTTCACGTTCTTATAGCTTGACCCGAACATTTGAGACAGAGCTAATCTGCTCTGCCACGTTCGTTGGAATGAATTGTCTAACAAACCACTCATTTATCAGAGAACATTTGTCTTTCATAGAATGCGAAATTAAATACACAACTTTTACTTAATAATGAAAATATTGAATAAAACAGACATCTAATCGCTAAGAAACCTATCGCGATGTGGCTTACAATCCATACGGTGAAATTAAGGCGAGCTAACATAATCTTATGTGGACGCAACTTGAAATCTTGACCAACTAATTGCAATGATGATAAGCGGCTATCGATGATGGATAATCAGTGGTAATCGTCGGGTCATCTTCGAACGATAAATCTTTTCTGAAATGATCTAACATCTCGATACATCTCGAAAGCTATTTTAAAAGAGTTTTCTTAAGGCTTATGTAAATAATTAGATAATAGATAAAAGTACAGAAACGACGGAGTGGTTTATATATATATATATATATATATATATATATATATAATATATTTTATCTCTTATTTTGACCTTCACTTTTTCTCTTCATTTTTTAAATTATTTTTAATATTAACGTTATATAAAGTTTATACAAATTTCACTTTTTTTAGACAATACTACGTTATTTTATATTGAATGAACCCATTGAAGCTGCCATTAATTCTGGCCGTGTACATCATCAACTGTCGCCGATGTATATCGATATTGAGACCACCGTACCTGAATATACTATCGATTATTTACTTAATGTTGGACACGAATTGAATTACTTGTCACCCGACAAGCCGTTCTCAGCTTTGACGGCTATCGGCTTTAAAACTGGTAAACCTCATCCGGTATGTGATGGCCGCCGTTTGGGTAGTACCGCACTAATAAATTTTAATGCTTAAATAGAAAATATTGACACAGTAACAATAATAGTAATAATTTTTTAAGTACACATTAATAAATATTTTTAAATAAGTTTTATAATTGACATGAGTGGTAACGGAACAAAAATTTCCAGCCTTTTCGTTCTTCTTCTTTATTTATTTATTTGTTTATTTATTTGTTTAAATAATTTGCCATTATAAACCGTTATTGTATTGTCTCTGGCTTTAAATTTGCCTCTAATCTCTAAACGTTTATTAAATTGATAATTAAATAGAAATAATGTTAATTGTATTTACAATTAATCATTATTATGATTATTTCGTTTAAACTAAAGAGTTAACAACAAACACAATGACAATTACTATGAGAAAATTTATTTATTTATTTTTTGTTTGTTTTTGTTTTAATATTAAGATTCTATAACTCTCTGTTACTCACCGTCAATAATTTATAAGCAAACGCTTAGGCCAGTTAGTTATATGAGCTCATCTCTCATTTTGTTGTTATATACAAAGTGGTTATAGTTATATGTTAACGTGTATGTGTGTGTTTATATACTTGTTTATGTAAAAAAAAAAAAATACATATACAAATGCTTTTAAAATAAATATTATGTTTAGAATCAGTTAAGATTTAGTCTTAATATCGAAAGGTTGGCTGAAGCAAAGAAACAATAAAAGAAATCGATAGAATTTTTTAAACTTTCGCTAAAGTTGAAAATTAAAATTAAAAATTTGAGAAAAATGAAGTGAGTGCAAAAAGCGAGATTTTGTTAAAAATATACATGTGTTTGCAGCGGTGCGTACGTGCTTTTAGAAAATCCTTAAGCAATTATCGCTCCGCTGAATGTTTATAAAATGTTCGCTTCTGTTACACATTAAATTGTATGAAAATATAAAATAAAATGTTAAAAATAAAAACCAGAATTTATTTAACTTTGAATTATTTGAACACATGTACAAACACAGCCAACCACACACAATTGTTCGTAAAATTCGAAATCAAACCTTACAGACTAACATGAAATATGACGTGAAATTTTGTTATTTGCATTTTATACCCTACACACCCTACTTGTGACACAAGGGTATATTAATTTTGTGCGGATGTATGCAACACACAGCCGGACTTGAAGCGAACTCACCTTTTGTTATACCGATTGATTCAAGTCTGTTTGTACATCTGTCCGTCTATCTGTCTTGTTTTCCTGTGTTGAACCTACAGTCCGCAATTTATCAGAGATTTTAAACAAAACTGATACACTGACGTGTCTTGGGCCGAGGACGAACCCTATTGAAAATGTCTCGGATCGGACAACTTTTTCGATCCTCTCCCCTATAACAAATTTTTTTTAGAAAAGTGGTTACATGAATAACTGTAGGGTGGTGTAGGATTTTCAATGGTGGGCCCTGATCCACTTTAGTGTTTTTACCTGTTTTCAGTTTTAATCGACCATATTCGGTATCATTTCTTTAAATTTAGTATACGGTGTATAATGATTTTGCAATTGCTTTACTTATATCCATTAATGGATTGCTAATAAACTCCATAAACTGGTGTGCGTACATTTCGTCAGACAACGATTTTAATTTACTTTACGAAAGTCCTTTTTCTCGTATGTCTATCTATGCCTAGAGTTATCGATTTTGCAAAGTTACACACTGAACTGACAAGTTCGATGGTGAAACTTTGCATATAGCGGAAAGCCCCGCATTGAACTTTCGTTTCAATGATCCGGTTCTTTCCGGTTCTTATTACCTACTACACCGTCTATATGGCTATATGAGCATTACGCACCGCAATCTTTCGAATCGTGCAATTTGGTGTAGACAGAGATGGACGAAGGTATCTAGAATTTGTCCAAATTAAATAAATTCGATAAATTCGTTCCATTGTCAAGACTTTCGCAGCTACAGCTACACCAATCTCTTTACTTTAGTTTGAATCTTATCGCATATAATTTAAATTGTATTTTAAAATTTTTAATTGTTAATTGCTGTTGTTGTTGTGTTTAAATGGGACACTCATAAAGATGTCAAAGCTGCAGTCGAATGGGATTATCAATGCAAAAAGTTTGGATAATTTGTAAACGTGAGTGTAACGATTTCGTACGATTTCCATAGGCGATCTCGGCAAGAAATTCGAACAAATGTTATGCAACATTAACTTGAGTATACATGTAAACGAGTAGATGTGCAAAAAACCGTAAACCCTAGTTCGGTTAAATAATGGATAGTAGTTTGGATAGGTAGTTTTTCTTCTTTCCTCTATTTCTTATTTATTCCCTATTTAATTTTTCATACTTTTTAAGCTACTCTGCCGAGAAGTTTTGAAGAAGAATTACAATTTTCGTCCACATAACGACTTTTGAGAATAGGCAGTTATATAGGGAATGGTCGAAAAAGTGTACCGATCCGAGTAATGTTATCATAGGTCTTGTTCTATTTTATTGCTTTTTATTCCATAAATTCAAATCTAGTTAGCGGTTATTTAATTTTTTGATTTTTTCTAATTCGACTATTTTCTAATCGCGTCGTTGGTATTATTTACACTCTAGCCTGAGAATTTTAGACCTGAGTATATCAATATTGTTTTAATTAAATTAATTCTGTTTTCTGGGAAGTATTTATTTCTCACAAACTTCTGTGTTTATGGCGTGCATATTGTGTTTTGATAACAAAAAAAAAATGAAAAGTTGAAGAAGAACATTTCCTTATAAAACCATATGGATACACTATCGCATCATAGAAAATTGAACTGAGTTTCCATATCACTTTAACAAGTACTTGAAATTTGTAAAATTTTAATTATAATTAAGCAGAACAGCTAAAAAAGGTGTATTCGCGTTAGCGCGAATCTTAGATACCCACCATTAAGGCCAATAAAGACAATTTTTATTAAAAGTTGTTATTTAACTCTGATAAATTGCAGATAATAAGTAACGTGAAATATTGTAACGTGGAGCTTACTGCAATTGCTTTTTGTACCCGTCGCCGATGAATGAGGGCTATGTTCATTTTGTCAAAACGTTTGCAACGGCCAAACGAAAGCACCAGAGACCCCACAAAGTATAAATATTCTTGATCAGTCCATGTTCATCTGTCCGCCTGTCCGTCTGCCCGTTTGTCTGTCCCTCCGTCTGTACAGCATTTGTTGTAAAAATTCCCCTGGTCGCAAAAACGTAGCTATCGACTTCAAATTTGGCAGAAGCATTGGGAGTTTTTGCATGCAGGTTAGTGTTAAAAATGGGCCAAGTCGGTCGAAGTATACGCCTACAGTGCTACGTAAAGTAAGACCACTTCCGTCTTTCAAAAGGAATAAAACATTGTTTTTTGCTCATCCCTTGTAAACTGCTGCAAATAAATGTACAAAAATTTAAACGCATACTATATGGGCAAAGCTATAGTAACTGTACAAAAAAGGAAAAAATTTACCACACCTACCCAATATTATAATGTATCAAAATATACTTTTTTTCGATACCTTTATAACGCGCAGAAATAAGCTTCAAAAACCCCGTAAAGTACATAAATTCTTAGCCAGTTTCAAATTTGAACTGCACCTAACCGTGCCCGTCTGTTCGTCCATCTGTCCATATGTCCATATGTCCACCTGCCCAACTGTGTAGTATATGTGTGTAAACCTTCTCCCGTTATTGCAAATTAAGACATCACTGACAAATTTGGATGACCTAAAGATGTCAAAGGACATGTTTACAACGCCCACACGCCTACGTGAGATAAATTTTTATTTTAAAAATTGGAAACACAAGCCGCACTCACTGCATATTATAGAACATGAAAGTTTAGCTCTTTTTCTTTTTTGTCGTTTTTATGATAACTGTGATGGGTAGAAAATATTCGCTAACGATTGGATATAATTTTCTGACTGGTTAGATTTGGTTTCTTAGTACTGAAATGTGACTTTGTAGGTTAACGTAGAGTTTATTTACAGTTCTTAGGAAATCTATTTACAAATGGATTATTCACAGGAACTTATATTTGCAACATTTTAATGCTTCTTCTGACCTGAATTCCAAACTCTTGACTCAACCGATCTTGCTTCCTGCAAATACTTTCCTTATATAGCCTTCTGCAAAGCAAGTACACAGCAATACACAAATTTCATTGAGACATTTTCATGTTAATTGGTTTTTTACCGAATTTCTTCTCTCGCCAGTCGAACAGCTGTGGCAGCTAAAGCATCATAAACCTGTATTCGGTTTTATCATTTTTAGAATCTGGCTTCTTAGAAAATCGATTTGTTTTCATACATACTCCTTTTATCAAACTTTGGTTTATTTTCATCGTTATATACATTAGGGGTATCGTTGAACGTCTCGTCCTGGAAAATGGGCTAATTTTGTAAATTGTTAAGAGTATATTTGAGGATTTTGAGATATTCAAAAAAAAAAAAAAAAAGAAGACAAGTAGAAGAACGAATATACGGGGCAGAAAGATGACTAGAAGATTCCATAGATGAATCTATATGAGAATGAAGAAGTGGTTAAGTTCATAAACAGAAAGATGAATGACCGAATAAATAACGAAACGAATAAATTATATGATGGACAGACAGATGCATAGTCGACAACCGCCTATGTTAAAAGAGGGAATGATACAAGGATAGTTATCGAGCTAAGGGGACCGTTGGAGTGATAAAGAAATATGGTGATAAATAAAATGGACATATGGATGATAAATTGCAAGGACACTCGCGCATATCCTGCGCGAATGATGCCTGAAATGGCAAATATAAATCGATTTATTGCGAATTGTATTGCCGGAGACTAAACTGTGATCATTTGATTGAAGTTAAGTCATTTGTTTTTACAGTACCGAGAATGACTAAGAAGTTGTATCGAGCTTAAGCGCTCGATCATCCATGTAATATGTAAAATTACGCTTATAATTTAACACAAGACTTTATGAGGTGTTAGTATATTTGCTACCAAATTTAGTTTACTCGAGGCCGTCTAACACCATATGTTTTTTTTTTTCTTTTTGAATCAGTTCACATATAAACAAATTCATAAAGTTTCATTAGTTTTACTAAACGAACGAGACTCTCTTAACTCTTAGTAATAAATATATTATATGGAGTTTAATCTCTTACTGCCCAGCTTGACATTGAAAATTCAATTTTAAATTTTTTGTTAACTTTTCACGATAAAGCTTTATATGGTAAGTGGTCGAAAGAGTCGTTCAATTCCAAACATTTTCAATAGCGTTCGTCCTCGGGGCAAAACACGTCACTACATCAGATTCCGTCAAAATATCTCCAACATTGCAGACGGCAGGTTGTACATAAGAAACCCAAACAGGTGGACGGATGGACAGAGAAGCAAGCGGTGTAGTAAAACGTGGGTCTATCTAAAATTTTTCTGTATATATTACGTACATTTGCATAAGCTTAATACACTCTTAGACCACAAGTGACGTGGGGCGTAAAAAAATTGTGTGGCCATTCAACGTCCATGGCTGATCAAGAATGTTACGACAAGAGTTGATCGAATGAAGCCTGGAAGCCTGAAAAAATTGTAGAAAGTTTAATTCAGGCTGCTTCTTATCAATTGATTTTATAGGGCGTGGCAAAATTTTCCACGCGAGTCCCTTTTTGAATTTATTAACAACTACGCCTGAACTGAAAAACATAAGCGTAAATAAGCGTTAAAATAATATTAGTAAGCAATATCTGGCCACGTGGATGACACGTAGACGGCGATGAAACCGAAGGGCAAGGAGAAGAATGAATAGTAGATCTTCGCGAGTAATTGCTTAGAGTTAGATGTAATTTGTAAACATGAGACGAAATCTGAGACGAATTGCATTTCTAGATAGAGCACATAATTCGATAACATATCGCGTAAGACAGAACTCACTTTAAAGTGAATATAAATCGACATTAAATTGCTTGATAAATTTAAATTAACAATTTTTAGTAATAAGAAAGGATGAAAGAGGAGGTGGATTGTTCGCGGGGAATATTCAATTTCAATGACACTGTAGGCGAATATTTATTCAAGAGGCTTGCAAAAAAAGTAATGACAGATTGCCCTGCGAATATCAAATATTTAACGGAACACATTGATGATACTGATAATTGATTCTTATAGTGTATAATTAGATGACTTTGAAAATCGTAGGAGTGAAGTGTTACGTTATCTTTCCACCTAATCACCCAATAGTTTAATATTCTCGTTGCTTTCATTATGATGAAAAGGTTTCTTTCTGATAAGAAATTTCCGTAATTGCAGCAGTCATTAAATGAAGTTTTTATGCAAATATGCGCAGTTCGATAAATATTTAAAGTTCAACTTATTAAGCAATTGCTTTTTACTTAAATACTTAAGGTTGTAAAAGTTTTAGTGTAAAAGAGGTCTTGAAAGTGAGAAAATCAACTTGGCGAGGCAGAAAATTAATTCCCAAGCCCGTTACCTATTCAAAAGAAAAATAAACTTCAATTCATAATAATTGGTAAGAAAAAAACTTTTTTCGAGTTACTAAAGGGGAAAAGAATACTAACGTCCTTACTCGCCCTTGTCGGTAAAAATTAGAAATATATCCAGGGGTAAAGTTTCCTTTAGACCCTTCTAACATTATTATATAATACTTTAATTAAGACGGCAGTAAGACCTTCTCATTTAAATCGAGCGCAGCTTTTTCGACAGACTAGCCGTTTCCTTAGCTTGGTGGCCCACATTTTAACTTAATCCGTTTTTCCATACCATTACAAAAAGGGCAATTTTTATTTTGTGTATTAAGGACGTGCTACTTGGTAGACAAGTCTTTGGATCGTGCCTGGTACCTGGTTGCACCGACTTTTGCTATAAGTCATATGCTTAGCAATGAAGAAGAGCATCGACTACAATTTTTATACCCACCGCTGTAAGATGGGGGTACACTCATTTTGTTTTTTTTTTTTTTTCATAATGGTTATAACACCCAAAAGCAAGCTTCAGAGACCCTATAAAGCATATATATATTCTTGATCAGCGGAAAATTCGTCGTGTGTTGTTGGCACTGTCCTGGTCGACTTCGAGTTTAGTAGAAACATTGGAAGTTGCTGCACGCAGCTTGGTATTGAAAAGCGGCCAAATCGGTGAGAGTCAAAGCACGCAGTGGCGCGTAAACTGGACGCAAGTCGGTTTTTTTTTTAAATTTTTTTGGGTTTTTGCTCGTTACTGAAAAATTACAAAAGTTCAAAAGCTGAAATTTTCCACATTTGCTTTACGAAGCACTCTACTGCTTACGGGCGAAAAAGGAAAACATCCGCTATGCCCGTACAAAGTTACGCAAAGTGATTAAATTCTGTTTTTTTTTTTTCATTTTTTGAGGTTTTATGCTTACTTCTCATAAGGCAAACGAGACCGAATGTTTAAAACTATTTTGTACATTCCTTAAACGAAGATGTATCATCTGGCTAAAAATGGGCTAATTTTGAAATGGTAGACATATGGGATTACTTTTTTCTTAATGATACCAGCGATATGGGTATCAAATAAAAGAACTTAGAGAGTAGAATGCGAAAAACATAGTCGTGGGTACGCAAGATTCGGATCCCGCCGAATATAACTTTTTTACTTGCTCTATATATTAAGAATATATTTACAAGGGTTTACATCATCAATATTTTTTTGTCTAACGTATTGGTCACAGGTTATCGGAAATATCCCCACGGGATAAATGTTATAAGTACGAGATAATTGTTGGCGTTTTTTCGAAGTTGTCCGAATTTCTAACCTATTGTAGACGTGTACATGGACGGATCATAAGCATTGTTTAAAAGTGTGTGTCAACACACTCAACTTTTTATCTCAACTTCTGCGACTGTGCCAAGTTGAAAGAAAAGGGGACCAAAATGATCGTATTTCCAAAACGTCAGTAGTTTCAGTGTTAAACAGCACAAAGAAAAAAGATAAAATTTTTTTAATCTGTGCTAAGACTAGGCGATACCTTTTACGAGTAACTCTTGCTAACTGAAACTGTTCGTTTTTCTCTTACGTGGGGATGTACTGGCACTGCGTGCAGTGAATTTTTGTGATGTCTTTTTAATCGCGTAGCGAACGCATTAACTTAAAAGGTTCTTTTAAACTTCGCGGGAAGTCACTCAGGAAATGTTCTCTATCCCTATTTGTGTAACACGGTGACGGTTAGAAAGAAGGTAAGCGGAAGAAAGAAATAGTGAGCCTAAGTGGCTGTGTGAACAATCGGCGAATGTTCAATGGCTGTGCGTTCACTGTATCTACGGCCAAAACAAACTCTGTTACACTTAAAGTTCGAAGCCTACCTACTCGGCTACTGAGACGGTTGTTAGGCTATGCGGAGACATTTTTAGCACACATCGGCAGGAATATTACATTTTCTTGAAGCAGTATCAGTTTTCTAAGCTCCAGTAGAACGATAGCTAAATAAATTATATAAATGTTCCGGCTTACTTATGAACCTCATAAGTGCTTAGCTTTTAGTTATCGAATTGTCGTCAAAACAGAGCTAAAATTTTAATCAACTTGGCGAGGCCAAGTATATGTGAAAAATATGTGATCTCTTTACATTAGAAGCCTCTATCTATTGGCATTTATTTATCAGTATCATCCGGGCATATGAACGAGAGGCCCGATATGTATAAGTAAATTTGGCAGAGTTTATCCTGCTGGTACTATGGCCGGTCTATACATTTGCTTAAGAACGAAAGCCGAGTTATGGTTCACTGCTTTCTTAACACACAGTATATTATGGTAGGCTCGCTTTCTCTAGTAGTGAAGGCGGCCTTACCTGTCCTTAGAAAGAAATTTTTTTTTAATATAACCAATCACTCAGGGAACGTCCCCTATTCACGTAACGCGATCAAGATCAGAAAAAAGTGAGGAAAGAGAAAGCAAGAAAGAGATACGGAGGTGGTCGCCGTAGTACAGTGGATGTGTGCACCATCGGTAAGAGTTATGCCTATACCGAGTGAGTACGCATTATAGCTACGATTAAAGTAGACTCTACCGTACTGAGATTTAATCCCGCGAACACTCACTTGGTAATCGCGATTCTTATCTACTCGGCTACTCATGCGGATTCGGAGCAAGAAATGATTTAAGATAAGTAGTTTCTTGTAATCGGGCTTAATTTCAAATTGTGCAAGCGTCCGCGGGTTAATAGTTAAGGGGCTATTTAGACTAATGAAGCCTAAAAATGAGCATAATCCCTGATAATAATCAAATCCAAAATTATAAAATATTTTCGTGTATTATGTATACGGCGTTTAGCAGAAAGCAATCTGGTCGCATTTTCCTCAGAATCTGATAAGAGACGGAGACGAAAAATTATCTTCTGATACGCCCCTAGAAGATAAAAAAGTATTCAAAGTGCAGGGTATTCAAGTTTTGCCGCAAATGGAGTATATTGTAATTCTCTTATTAATTGCCTCCTATCTATTTATACTTTTCAGAATTGTTTTAAACAAAAAGCTTATTATAGGCATTGTAATGTCTGCTGTCTTAATATTAATCTTAATTCCGTCTCTCATATTCGGCTTGAAAATCCGAGACAAAAACGACGGACGCAACTTTGGAGCGATCGTATCGAACGGCTACGGATGCGCCGATATAGGCCGCGAAACTTTGTATGATGGAGGGACTGCCGTAGATGCCGCGATTGCCACATTGTTATGTGAAGGCGTTGTTGTTGCGCATAGTATGGGCATTGGTGGTGGTTTCGTGGCCACTATTTATAAAAGGTTCGACGCAAAAGTAGAGACCGTCATTGCACGTGAATCGGCCCCGGCTGCTGCTCATAAAGATATGTTTATTGGAGAGACATCCGTAACTGGTAAGTGTTCATTTGTTGCATTACGCACGACTTTTTCAATGTTTTACTGATATCGTGTAAGGCGCTCGAGCTGTGGCAGTGCCAGGAGAAATTTTAGGCTATTGGGAACTTCATAAACGATACGGACGTTTACCGTGGAAATCATTGTTTCAGCCGACCATTAAACTTTGTAAAGAAGGTCATTTCGTATCGAAATATTTGGCGGCTGCTTTAAAAAAAGAAGAAGAAAGAATACGCGCTGAGCCCTCCATGGCGGAAGTATTTCTTAAGCCCGATAAAAGTTTATATAAAGAGGGCGATTTTCTGAAAAGACCTACGCTGGCCATGACTTTAGAAAGGATTGCCGATAACGGGGCGGAAGAAATATATGGGGGCGGCGAGACTGGTAAAATGCTAGTAAAAGATATACAAAATATGGGCGGAATTATTACGGAAGAAGACCTGAAAAATTACAAGTTAGTAGAAATACTAAAGCCGAAAATAGTTTTCGAAAAGACCCTCACAACTTTGTTATTATTTCTCCAGAGTTGAATGGGGAAATGAACATGTTGAGGCGAAAATAACTGGTGGCTATAAACTCTACACTACCCCATTACCTTCGAGTGGTGCAGTCCTAGCTTTCATTCTAAATGTTATGAACGGTTTGTATACTGACAACCAGGACATTTATTGGCATCGTGTAATTGAAACTTACAAACATGCCTACGGGCAACGCACCAATTTGGGCGATTTGGAGAATGAGCCGGACGACCCAAAAATGATTAAGGGTACCTTTGAAAATCTGATCAGCGTCAAGTTTGCTCAGGAAATTCGCGAATTAATTCGTGACAATGAGACTTTTTCAGATATGTTGTATTACGGTGCAAATTTCACCAACGAACAAGATAGCGGCACCGCTAATATGGCTGTCTTAGCTCCAAACGGTGATGCTATTACTGTTACAAGCACTATAAATAATTACTTTGGTGCCAAAGTGCGTTCTTCTTCGACCGGTATCATTTTAAACGACGAAATGGATGACTTTTCTACGCCGGGTGTTGTAAATTCATTTGGTGTGCCGGCCTCGCCCGCCAATTATATACATCCTGGTAAAAGGCCCCTATCCTCCATGTGTCCTAGCATTATACTCGACGGCGAAGGCAATGTACGTTTGTTAGTAGGGGCCGCAGGGGGTACGAAAATCACCACCGCGGTAGCTCAGGTAAAGCAGAGTAACAAAACAATTATTTCTTACGCTTTAAATAACTTGAAGTTACATTTTTAGACTATTATTAAATATTTAATACTTAATGAGAGCCTACATCAAGCAGTTAATGACGGAAGACTGCATCATCAATTGGCACCAATGAAGGTTATCGTCGAATCAAAAGTTCCCGACAAGATTGTTAAATATTTGAAAAGCGTCGGTCATGAAATTGAGATTTCGCCCGAGGGCACCGGTTTCGCTGCTCTAACAGCTATCGGTATGCGATCGAGTATACCGGAACCATACTACGATGGTCGACGTGTTGGCAGCACAGCTGTTCTGAAGAAAAAGCGCGGCAGTGTATCAATGCAAAAGATGCCAAAGTCTGTCATATAATCAGTTAAGATAGCTCCCCTGTATATTTTGTAATTATGTGCTTATACATATATGTGATAATTCGTTAGTTTTTAATTAGAAAAAATTTGTAGATAAAGAGCTTCAACTAAATGATTTCGTGAACTTTTGTTAAACCGTGATATACTAGAAAAATAAAACACAATAACATAGATTACGCCAGAAGCTAATTTACTCGATTGGATATTTCAATTTTCAAGGCTGAAAGGAGCTCCATACACTATTTTAAATGTAGCTTGAAACTCGCACGCATTGTGATCATCATTTTCACATATTTGCGTTCTAGCATGACTCCTGTAGAATTGTTTTTTTTTTTTAAATCATTTCACTCATTCGTAGGAAGTACATCTTCAAGAACAAACCGAACTTCAATTTCAATCTTTTTAAAGTTGGCTTAAAATCAACAGATCTCGTTTATCCGCTCGTCGCAGACTCGACCTCAGTCGACCAAGTCTCATATTATTGCCCATCTTGTTGAGATAAATTCAGACAATGTCGTGATCACGAATTTTACATAAACATTCTTTTTTTTTTTGTTTGTGAGGGAAATGGATTAGGCCTGTATGTGTCGATTTAGACCCATAATCCAGTAGCGATAAAAAGGCACGTAGGTGCTATGAAATCGATTTTATGGTACGTCTGCAACACGTTTGTTAAAGTGATTTTTTTAATTTAAAAACTTTTTGATGATGCT
>KK502411.1:92099-129375 GCA_000688735.1 Glossina austeni | reverse complement strand
GGATTGCCTGCCTATTGGCCAGAAGTTCGATGAACGTGGATGATAATTCCTGCAAAACTTTGAATTTTCCTAGAAGAAGATTTGGATATTCTATTGATTGAAAGACTAGAAATGTCTGGATTGACGGATCCGTCCGTTGCGTATATTTTGAAGTTATTTTCGATAAAGTAGTTGAATTTTTGCAGACATGCGGTCCGAAGACAAGACCTTGACCGGTTTTTTTTGGAATTGGTGATTGAATTTAATAGGTTTAGATCCACTATGCACTTATCGTGAGAAATACTGTTCCAAGAGGGCATTGAATTAACTTTGTTGAAGATGCTACTGAATTTATTGAAACAAGTAGAGTAGCTACTACAGACGTCATTATGTTTGGAGGCAACTTTTTCAAAAAAGGTCGCTTTAAAGATTTTTGTCTTGAGGAGTTCTTTTGCAGTTACAAAAACAATTCTCTTGTCAGCGGGGAGTTCATGTGAGATAGAATGTAGGTGATATTGGTGGTGTTGAGGGGCACAGTCCAGTGCAGCGTCTTAGAACTGAGTTTTGAAAGGAAAATTATTACAAATCCAGCATAGACGACTGGATATAAGTCATAAGCATTAGCGATGTTCTACTTAGACGAAAAATATTATGTCACCATTACAACTCCCGTCATAATTGCATACAACTTAATGTGATTTTTTTCAATTTTCGTTTACTTTTTTTTTTGAAATTTTTTCAAAAAAATGAATAGACAGAAATGCTTATTATCGGTGTCATAATAATGTCGTGTCTTTTTAATATTAGTTTTAGTTATGGTTCTTAGTTTAAAATTAAAAAGGCGAAGCTTTGTTGGAGCCATTGTTTCAAATGGTCTCGGATGTGCTGATATTGGCCGTGAAATGTTATGCGATGGAGGCACAGCCATAGATGCGGCCATCGCTACACTGTTATGTGAAGGTGTTATTGTACCCCATGGCATGGGTATTGGTGGTGGTTTTGTGGCCATCGTTTACACAAAATTACATAAAAGAATTGAGACTGTAATCGCTCGAGAATCGGCGCCTGCTGCCGCTCACAAAAATATGTTCATTGGAAGGTCATCGATAATCGGTAAACGTGTTCCACTATTTTACATTATTCTCAGTTTTGCTTAATAATTTATTCATGTTATTTTAGGCGCTCGAGCCGTTGCAGTTCCAGGTGAAATGTTAGGCTATTGGGAGCTACATCAACGTTATGGCCGTTTACCTTGGAAATCATTGTTTCAGCCGACGATTAAATTGTGTAAAGAAGGTCATATAGTATCGAAATTTTTAGCGGCTGCTATAAAATCGAAAGAGAAAGAAATACGAAGTGAACCGTCCTTGACAGAGCTGTTTGTCAAGTCGGATAACAGTCTATGTAAAGAAGGCGATTTCCTGAGAAGACCTACACTGGCCATGACTTTAGAAAGGATTGCCGATAATGGGGCGGACGAAATATATGGTGGCGGCGAAACTGGTAAAATGCTAGTAAAAGATATACAAAATATGGGCGGAATTATTACGGAAGAAGACCTGAAAAATTACAAGTTAGTAGAAATACTAAAGCCGAAAATAGTTTTCGAAAAGACCCTCACAACTTTGTTATTATTTCTCCAGAGTTGAATGGGGAAATGAACATGTTGAGGCGAAAATAACTGGTGGCTATAAACTCTACACTACCCCATTACCTTCGAGTGGTGCAGTCCTAGCTTTCATTCTAAATGTTATGAACGGTTTGTATACTGACAACCAGGACATTTATTGGCATCGTGTAATTGAAACTTACAAACATGCCTACGGGCAACGCACCAATTTGGGCGATTTGGAGAATGAGCCGGACGACCCAAAAATGATTAAGGGTACCTTTGAAAATCTGATCAGCGTCAAGTTTGCTCAGGAAATTCGCGAATTAATTCGTGACAATGAGACTTTTTCAGATATGTTGTATTACGGTGCAAATTTCACCAACGAACAAGATAGCGGCACCGCTAATATGGCTGTCTTAGCTCCAAACGGTGATGCTATTACTGTTACAAGCACTATAAATAATTACTTTGGTGCCAAAGTGCGTTCTTCTTCGACCGGTATCATTTTAAACGACGAAATGGATGACTTTTCTACGCCGGGTGTTGTAAATTCATTTGGTGTGCCGGCCTCGCCCGCCAATTATATACATCCTGGTAAAAGGCCCCTATCCTCCATGTGTCCTAGCATTATACTCGACGGCGAAGGCAATGTACGTTTGTTAGTAGGGGCCGCAGGGGGTACAAAAATCACGACAGCAGTAGCTCAGGTAAAATAAAATAAAATCTAATATACGCCGTCTCCACTCCTCGCAATAAATGTGCAAAAACATTTCCAGACAATCATCAAATATTTGATATTCAATGAAACCCTAGACCGGGCTGTTAACGATGGAAGATTGCATCACCAATTGTCGCCTATGAAGGTTCTTGTGGAGGCAAATGTTCCCAAAAGTATTGTTAAGTATTTGAAGAAAGTTGGCCATGAAATTGAGATGTTATGCGAGAATAGTAGATTTTCTGCCCTAACAGCGATTGGTATGCGCTCAGGTTGTGTACCAGAACCTTATTGTGATAGCCGACGTAGTGACGGCTCCGCCATTCTAATCAAACACCGTGAAAAATGATAGTTTCCGTTTTATGAATTCCTGCTCATGTATGGGCGAATAATTGCCTTTTTATTAATCAAATTAATAAAACTTCTAGACGTCAAAATCAACCAATAATACACTTGTGCAAGCGGACTGGTAGATATAACTAAATCGACTACGAATTTTACACTCGCCATCACAAGATACAATGATAGGGAATGTAGTTTAAAAATTAGTTAAAACAGTTACAGTTGAACAAAGCGGACTATTACACACCGTACAACGCTTCGCGTAATACGATTCTTTATATATTTTTGTCGTCAGATACCAAAAATCATATTTTTTTCCCATGTAAAGACTTAGCTTTCATAAAAATACATAGATATGAGAAGGGGTTCGAGAAATAGTTCTACTGTGAATCAAACTCGCCGTCGTAAGATCAGATGTCAATTCATCGGCATGCGTCATAACGTAAGAAAAACTATATGCCGTATAAGCGTTTGTTTCTTGCAAGAACGTTTGCATGTTAGAGGGTTCATAAAATGATTCCGACTTTTCGACGTCTTAAAAAAGAATATATTTTTCATAAGAGTGTGTCCTTGGGCCCGAAGCATATTATTATACCAAATCTCAACAAAATATCTTGAACACTGCAACCTATAGACTGCGTGCAGCAATACGTGGACGAGTATTAGACAACCGAAGGAAATATGCTTTGATCGATTAAGAATATAATGTCGAGAGGATTGGTGTATAAAAAGACTGGGCTAATCTCAACTCTTTCGGGATACTGCACATATTCACACACAATTAATATATTTTTACGACAAGTGGTGTAGCGTGTAATAGCAATCTGAAGACATTTTCTATACATTTTTTATGATTATTTATCGCTTAGACATCAAATTGTTCGTCGTGATCTCACTCTCATAACTCAAAAGCTCAGAGTGCAATTTTTTGATGGATCCCCAATTACTGAGTAACAGAGAATGCATAAATCGAGACAGACGGATGGAAATATACCTATAGCCTATGTCGTCTCTGATTCATAGGCAATTGTGTTTCAGCTGAACACGAGCTATGTTATTGATGGGTACAAATTTATGTTTTTCTTTAAATTCTTTGTCGAATTAGTCAGTGCCTTTCTATATTCACACCACAGACTGTCGATATCGCTCACAACGGGAAAAAATCAACAAATACGACAAACTGAACACTCTACTGGATGTATTGGTCTCATTGTTAAAAGACCTGATCTATTCGTATAAGCAAGCAACAAAAAAAAAAAAAAAAAAAACCTTTACTGAACTCAATGAGAAGGTTTTCCCTTAATTGTGGCCGTGGTGTTAAATCGATTAAAACGATTTTTAAAACCGAAATTTCAAATGGACTCGAAAAATATTTATGTAAGTTAATTGTAAGTGATTTCCTATTTTTATTTTTTCGAGACCTCCACAATTTTTTCTTTTGTTTTGGTGCGTTTTGTTATGGATGTACTTTAGGTTAGCTCATATTTATGTTTTAACTTTGGCTTCTTAATCGATTAAAAAATAATTTCATTGCCTGTCTTAGTTTCCACTACTGGCTATTGGTGTCTCGGAAACTGGAATTAGAAAAAATTTAAGTACAGCTATTTATATATTTATTAAAGAATAAACGAATTAGAAGTCTTCTCGCAAGTGCTTTCTGTTTTAAAATATCCGCGTCTATTTATAGTTTGTGTCAATGGTGGTGGTACAGGATATATCAAATTTGTGCGGATGCATATAACACCCAAAAGGACTTAAGATCCACTTTTTGTTATACCGATTTGTCCGTCTGTCTGTCTGATATCTGTTCATCTATTTTGGTGTTCAATCTACAGCTCGCAAATTTTTTAAATATTTTGATAACGTTCCCAAGGACGAACGCTACTGAAAATGGTTGGGATCGGACGGCTTTTCCGACCACCCCGCATGTAATGTCTTATTTTAAAAATTCGGAAGTTCTAAATTAGGAGGAAAAGTTTGGTTCGGCTGGTGTAATTTTTTGAACCCTCTCTCATATAACCGAGGCCCCGAAAACTAAATATTTATATGGTAAAAAGATATAATTTTCAATATTTTATAATGAAAATTAGTTCATAACGGCACGAAACTTGAACCGCATACGTCTATTTCTTGGACTCCACTCTATATAGGATATTTCATGAGTAGTAATCCCTTTGGAAAGAGGATTAATTTTTAATATTTTATGATGAAAATTAGTCCATGGTAGCAATTTAGCAAAAAATTTTATTGTAGAGAATTTGGATTAAATTTGGATTTATTTTTCAAAACACATGCAGAGGTTATCACGAAAGCGATGTCCTTATATGGAGAGAAAATTTAATTTATAGTTTTTTATGATGGGAATTAAAAAATAATAAAATTTTTAGGAAACAAATTAAGTTTGCAAAATTTAAATCGTGTTATGCGATATCTCGAGACTCCCCCAATAATCGGGCCATCATGCTTTTGTACGCCTTTGTATGAAAATAATGTGTTTATTTTTGGTGTATCATTACAAAAATGATTGAAATTATGTAGGGTATCTAACGGCAGCCTTCCCCGACCATACTGTTCTTACTTGTTTTGTTCTGCGATAATAATAAACATTACTAATCTTAAAAAAAAGTATTAAACCAAATAACGGAAGCACAGCCGCTAGTTCATTAATTAACTTAACATAACAAGATTCCTAAGTATGTGTAATAGAAATGAAGTAAATATTGTGAAGTTGTGTTATGTTTTTGCCATCGTTTATCGAATGTCTACATAATCTGTTGCAGTTGCTTTTACAATTACAAGCATACAATTGAAAATTTCCAAGATATTGTTGGCAACTACTTTCCCACTTATCAAAAACGATCACTTTTTAAAGCGTTAGTTATGGGCATTCGTAATACGTGCAAAGTACGTACGTTCAACACTACGTGTTGAAAATGCCAAAAAACAAAGTGTACGGATTTTATATGAATTCAGCGAAAATACGAAAATATATGGTATGAGCTCAAGAAGATCTACCTCGTGTACACGTAAATGTAAAAAGCATCGATAAGCGAGCGATATTGTGCCAGAACTTGTTTACGAACTTTGGTTAATTTCCAATCGGAGATCAGAGTTCAAATATTCTTTTCCTTTTCTTTACTTTGGGCTCAAATGCATTATTTCTATGATAAGGCTTAATATTTGTTAGACCTAGACAAAAAACTCTGTTGGCAATACGATTCTATCAAATGGCAGCGAAAGTCTTCGATACGGTCAAAAACAGAAACGTTATTTCTAATCTACACAGTATACGACACTTGTTATCTTGTTTTAATACGACACATCCACCCTCCCATTTATTATTGCACTATTGCGAATAAGTGACTTTTAAGGTATTTTTAAATATTAGAAAATATGTAAAACGCATTCCATATCAACGATGACTGCACTAATATTGCATGAGTTATACATTAGTCTTTGTTTATAAATTTATGGACTTATTGAAGTTAATCTAATCGTTATTCGAATCGTAAATAAACAAAAACAAAATAAAAGATTTTGCACAGAGTATATCGGCACTTGATAAGTGGAACAGTTTCAATGCCGATGGAGCCTATTTTGCTTGTGCACGGTGGAGCTGGTAACATAACCGATGCTCGATGTCCTGGAAAGCTCAGCGGTATGAAGCAAGCTTTACGTGTCGGCATTAAGCATTTAATACCTAGTGATGGTCTAAGTGAAGGCAGTGCTTTAGATGCAGTGGAAGCTGCTGTAGGAGTCATGGAATGCGATGGAAATTTTAATGCTGGTTACGGTGCTTGTTTAAATTTAGAGGGTAAAGCGGAAGTGGAGGCTAGTATTATGGAGGGTAGCGAATTAAAGGCAGGTTGTGTAACCCTCTTGCACGACATTATGCATCCGATATCCGTTGCTCGCTGCGTTATGCAAAATACAAAACATACGTTTTTAGGAGGAGATGCAGCACAAAAATTTGCTTTAGAGCATGGTTTTGAACAATTGCCAGGTATTGATGAAAGTAGCTATAAAATAAATGGAAGGTTTAATTTTACGATCAAACTTTTTAGAGGATTCCTTAATCACTGAAGATGCTCGTTTGGCTTTGCAAGAATTTAAAGAACGCCAAGCCAAAGGCTTGGATACCACTTTCGCCCGCACCGAGCTGGATGTCAAACAAGATACGGGTGAACAGGAGCCAGGTACTGTCGGTGCGGTAGCTATTGATTGCAACGGTAACATAGCAGCGGCCACTTCTACCGGTGGTATTACTGGCAAAGTGCCCGGTCGTATCGGTGACACTCCTCTTTTGGGTTGTGGCACATATGCCGATAATTTGCAAGGCGGTGTTTCTACAACCGGTCATGGAGAAACAATAATGCGTTTCAATTTGGCACAAAAAGTTATGGCAAAAATACGTTACGAAGGAAAAACCGCACAAATAGCCACTGAGGAGGCTTGCAAAGAAATGACGGAACGTTTGACTGGCACAGGGGGGGCGATAACAATCGACGCGCATGGGCGCATAGGAATACATTGGACTTCACATAGAATGGGTTGGGCTTATATTAAAAGTGGCGAAATATTCTATGGCATTGACCACGGCAAGCAGTTTAAAGAGCAATTATAAAAAATATTATAGTTTTTTTTATATATCTTTATAAAAATATATTGATTTTATGACAGGTCGGATGTTTCTTTTAAGCAAACAATGCGTCCTCGAAATGGAAAGAGGGCATAGAAAGACACAAAACCACGGTAATCAGCTGTGCGAAGGCATAGAGATGGGAAAACTGAAAATTAATATTTGTATTGTCCATAAATGACTGCTTACACATTTTTTAAAGAGAAAATTATCGATGGCTTGTAAATTAGCAATAAAACCAATTTTACTGGTGCATGGCGGGGCCGGGGGTATTAGTGACACACTAGCTCCAAGGAAAGTGGCCGGTATGAAGCAAGCACTTCGTGCGGCTGTAAAGCATTTGTTAGTAACTAAAGATACACTTAAAAGTGGTGCTTTGGATGCAGTTGAGGCTGCTGTTCGAATCATGGAATGCGACGAGAGTTTTAATGCCGGCTATGGTTCCTGTTTAAATATAGCGGGTAAGGTTGAGGTGGAGGCCAGTATTATGGACGGCAGCGAATTACGAGCGGGCTGCGTAGCCCTTTTACATGATATTATTCATCCCGTATCAGTAGCTCGATGCGTTATGCAAAAAACCAAACACGTATTTTTGGCTGGCGAAGCCGCTCAAAGATTTGCTTTTAATCAAGGATTTGAGCAATTAGCCGGTAAGAAGTAGGGAGACATCTTAATTACTTAAAAGCTGTTTTAAAAAAATATTTCAGAGAATTCTTTGGTTACCGAAAGTGCTCGCATGGCTTTGAAAAAGTTTCAAGAACGCCATGTTAGATGTTCGGATATGACTTTTGCGAGTAGCGAAGCAGATGTTGGATCCATAAAGAAAGATCCATCTGAAGGTTCGGGTACAGTAGGTGCGGTTGCTATAGACGTTAAAGGCAACATAGCAGCGGCTACCTCCACTGGAGGAACTACCGGTAAAATGTTAGGGCGAATAGCTGATTCGTCTTTATTGGGCTGCGGCACTTATGCTGATAATCTAGTCGGTGGTGTCTCCGCAACTGGTCATGGTGAAACTATAATGCGTTTTAATTTGGCCCAAAAAATCATGGCGAAAATACAATATGATAACAAAACAGCGCAAGCAGCCACTGAAGAAGCCTGCAAAGAAATGACAAAGCGTTTGCTCGGCACGGGAGGAGCGATAACTATTTGTTCAAACGGACAATTGGGTGTTTATTGGACTACACGTCGGATGGCTTGGGCTTACGTTAAAAATGGCGAGATATGTTATGGCATCGATCACGACAAAAAGTTCAAGGAACCACTATAAAATATATTTCCTAACTATTATTTATTTATTTTATAAAAATATACTTCACAATGCTTTTATTTTAAACTTAGGAGTATTATTTTATGAGGCTTTAAAATCCTCGTGTTTTGTATAGAAGATATCACTAATACAGGAGAGCAAAAAACCAGCTTAAATAATGTTTTACAATCCGCTAATTGCGGCCGTTTATTTATGCTGCAATACCCAATACTTCTTTTTGAGATTCGTGGGCTTCAGTGGGGCCGTAACAATATTGCACTTTACCGTCGCGATAACGGTTCTCATGTTCTACTGAATGCGAATTAGTGCGGCATTTAACCAAACATAATTCAAATTGGTCTAACACTTGAGCAAAAACCGTTAATTGTCGACCATTAACGGCTTGCAATGCTAACTCAAGCAAGGGACGTTTCTCCGGATGCAAACAACATGACACGCAATATTCGTAGATACTACAGCAGTGGGAACTATTGTTACATGTTTCGCATGTATAATAAAGAGTTTCCGGTGATTCGACGTTGCAACAACCATTCTGTAAGATATGTTCACGATTACAAACAAAACCCCGATCATCGACCAACAATTCTTTGCCTTGTAGAGAGTTACGGCAAATAATGTCCGGAGGATTTGTACGATTAGAAGGTTCATCGGTCAGCAAATGTTCTTGTAAAGTACGCCAAATTAATGGTTTGGTACGCTGAACGCTAAAGTCTTTGATTTTTAATAGGCGCAAATGATGTTTCTTAAAAGAAAAAAAAGACAACAAAAAAAAAAACAGGAAAAAAATTAAGAAAGTAATATATACTTCACTCTTACTTACTTGATTAACTAACTTTACTAATAAATAGGTGAAAATCAATGAAATAAATACGATGTAAACAAGTCTTCTCTTTAATAGGCGTGTTAATGCTGCTGGCCACATTGTAAGCCTACTAAACAATCGCCTACAAAGGCGTTTAAGAATTTTTTGTACCCACTCAACTAGCCGCTTTTATAAATTAAGCCATTGAAATTTTTGTTTTAAAGATATTTGCCTTTGATACGTTATTTAAATAAAGCGCGTCGTTTTTCTTTTAACATTTGCCAAAAGTTTAAATAAAATCGCATTTTGTTTTTGCGGCGTCTTAAAGTAAATAAATAAATATCAGCTGATCACTCATCCAATATATTTGTATAGGCATTCTTAGTTGTAGAAAATGTGGAGTAGAAAAGAAACATAGGGAAAGGGGCATAAAATCGCATTAAATTATAACCCTCATCATAATATCTATTGTAAAGTCATTTGAGTTTCTCTTCTATATCTAATCTAACGCAGCAAAAATCTGTAACACTTTTATATTATATTTCTATTAACTTTGCATGTTGTTGGTAAAATTATGCAGATTATATTAAAATTAAATGCTAATTTTTGCAACTATGAATTGTAGTTTCGTTGTTGCTATTTTCCGCAGTTTATAATCTTACCCGCGCTAGCGAAAGTAAACAAATTAGTTGATAAATGTAAAAAATAAATTTAAAAAAAAAGTTGAAAAATTATAAGATATATTATATTATAATATATAGACAAATTGTTTAAGTTATCGTTGAAATTCACTTTCTCGCAGATGCAATTTTTTTTATCGGTTATCATGCAAAAAAATCCATAGAGCATAATGTAAAGAAAAAATAAATATAAAATGATTGCCTGTTTATCAATTCCTGAGTATATATATATATATGTATGATAAATCTCTGAATATATATTTTTCCCAACGTAATGCTTCAACATAGGAGTTAAAAATGTTTCCATTAAAAGTAAAAGATTAAGCAAGATGAACATTTAACATTAAAGAAAAAACATTACATTGCAAGTAGATAAAATAAAAAACAAGTAAGCAAATTATAGTCAACGAATCTCTTACGTCCATCACCTCTGTTGTCTTAAAAGAACATAAAATCAAAATTTGAATAATGTATAACATTGGCCGAAGTGGTCGACTTTTTTCCGTTTTCTTATAGTTATAGTATCAGCCATAGACGATATGCGCAGCGACGAAGAAACTCAATGTTCTGGCTTTTAACAGCACGAGTGTTCTGAGTTCAAGTTGTATTGTGATCGTGTCCTTTGAGCGATTTCATCAATATCAACACCAACCTATGCTCAAGGGCTTCCGCAGTTGTTGCCAAATTTAGACCGATATTTCAATTCTTGTGAAAAGAAAAACGTTTACCACAACAATCATCAGAGACAAAAGGACAGACATGCCGGGATGAACTCAACATTTGATATTGATTGAATATGCACCCACTTTATGAGCTTTTCGAAACTTCCTTGCGGGTTTAGCAAGTGCTTTGACAAAATGGAAATACCCTTATCCTGCAATGGTGGGTGTAAGAGTAGATAACAAAACTAAATTTGTTAGCAACAAGTAAATAAACGCCGATGAAAAAGCCAAACTTTAGGAGGATATTGAAATTTGAGAGGTTGAACGATATACGGACGTTATAATTCGTGCCTCAGATGATGATAAACTATTAGCTGATATGCTATCGTCATCGTCCGTCACAGCGCCTGTTGACAAGTCTACGGCTGCTATTGATAGCAACGACAACGTTACTGCAAACTGCAAAAAACTCTCGAAAAGACGATGCGAAATTGAAAATGAATTGCTTTATAAAATTGAGAAACCCTGAAGAGGGGTATCCCATTTTCTAAAGCAGTCTGCGCGCAGGAACTTTTAATATTTCTGCAAAGTTTGAAACAACATCTTCATGTTTGCTGTCAGCAAAATGCTTACAGCACAATATTGAAAAATGTTAAGAAGCAGTATCTTATGTTAAAGGAGAGGATGCGTTATAAGGAAAGATTGCGTTATAAGTCGCTAAGTTCTTAGGACGAAATGAGAACTATCTGCGAAAAATGTGTTGGTGTGAATAGGTGAATAAAAATTCATACAAACGAAAAGAAGATGATCCGGAGATTGAAGTGCACTACATGTGCGTAAAGGACTGATTATTTCATTGACTTTGTGTAGATGGTCGCCGCGTATGGGTTCGTTGAACACTAGTCTGAGATTGAAAAAACTGAACCATGGTCTAACATTTATTTGCGGAGCCAAAAAATATTAGTGCCGGCCAAAAGTTGAGTTGCCCCATGGCTGATTGCAATTGCGAATTTCTTGCTGCTTATGTCGGGAGAAATTAACCCTACATTTTTAATATTTTTATGTATTCCAACGTAATGTTGAACTTCGTATATTTTTTTTTATAAAAACATGAACTGTATTTACAACCAAAGCCTTAGCTTCGATATAACACAGAACACGTATATTATACGTCTTATATTATATGACTTATTGTGGGCACAGCCTTTTACTCAGTTGGTTTATTTTCAATACCAAAATGGGTGCAAGAAATTGCAATGTTTCTGCCAAATTTAAAGTCTAAGTCGTAATGTTTGAGACGAGGAGAGCATCAACAATGCACAGCCACAGCGATATCCGGATGGACAGATGTGGCTAAATCGATTCAGTATTTGGTACTTACTGGAAGCGTATACATTTAGAAGACCGTGCAAAAAAATTGTCTAAAAGAATACACGCGACATATGATAAATTTGTGGATATTTCCCACGAGTTTAAAATATCGAAAATAAGACGAAAAAACTCTAAATATTTTCCAAGAAACTGTACAGATAAAAAAAGAAGAATGTGGATTTCATTATTACAAATGTATAAAACAAACAATTCATTTTTACTAAAAAAAGTGGGAATTGTTGTACTCACAATTACGGCATATAAAAATGTAGATTGAAATTAGAAATACCATGTAAGCAAAATTATATTCGGTGTTGACCGAATCTTTTGTTAACATCACCGTTATCTTGAACAAGTAGAAAAAGTAAATTTCCCTGCTCCATGATATACAGGCTGATTGTTCCCATTTTCAAAATAAAGGTTTTTGTCGCACAGGAATGTAGGTGTGTCCTTGGAAAGTTTAGGTTGCTTCCAAATTCTTTTGCAAAGCAGTAGTGTTTCTTATTTGCTAACGGAAGAATGTGTATCGCAAATAATACAAAGTCACGCAGACAGATAGATGGACAGACGAACAGGCGGACATGTTTAGGTGCATCTCAAATTTGCAACTGCCCACGAACTTATATACTTTATGGGGTTTTCGAAGCTTTTTTCTGCGTCTCACAAAGCATTGACAAAAAATTAAATTTTGATGCACTATAGTATCAGGCAGGTATGGCAAATTTTTTACATTTTTATACAGTTACTACAGCTTCGTCCATAGAATATGCGCTCAATTTTTTGTACATTTATGTGTTACAGTTTATGAATAGTGGGCTAAAACCAAGTTTTTATACCTTCCTCAGTTTATGTGGTGCTGTGGGCGTATTCTTCGATCGATTTACCCCAGCCTGCTTGCAAGAACTTCCCATATGTCTGTTAAATTTGAAGTCGATAGCTTCATTTTTGGGGCCAGGAGAATTTTTACAAAAGACATTACACGGACGGACACACGGACTTGATTAAATCGGTTCAGAATTTGATAGTGATCAAGGATATTTATACTTTGTGGGGTCTTTGATGCTTCCTTCTGGGCGTTGCAAACGATTTGACAAAATGAATGTAGACCGCATCTTTCAGTGCTGGGCATAAAAATCAATTTCGCAATCAATCAATGATCGCCATTGCAAATTATATTGGAGCTCCATCTTTAAAAAAGTTTAGTGATATTATTTATTGCATCATACGAACTGAACGGTCTAACACAAAAAAAATACTGAATACCGAAATACTGTGCTCAAGTTGAACTGTGCCGGTATAAAGGAAAAAATAATCGTAAAATTTAGTTATTTCCCGTAGTAGACCAAATCACTAACGGAGTCAAATATATTAGAATTACAAAATAATTTGTTCTAGGATTCGTGCTAGAACAAAAAATTCGTGTAAAAAAAAATAAAGTTTTTTATTATAACACACAATCTACTGTTATATGACAAGTCGTCAAAGTTAAAATTGTTTGATGGATTTGCAGCCAGAATTGCGTTCGTCGTTTTATAGATAGCGCTTACTTCAGTCGCTTGATCCAGCACAAAATAACACGTGTAAAAAAAGAATTTATATGAATAGTTAAATTTTAAAATCTTCGATTAAAGCATCATAAATGTTCTGCATTAATTTTTAATATTTTCGACCAAGAAAAGTGTTCCAAGTGTTTGGATCATAGTGTAATGTGAGAAAGAATGCGAGCAAACGTCATCGCCGATTTTGCAACAAAAGCAGGCATTCTCTTCTACGAAAGTAACATACGACGCCTGATTACCGTTCCCTCGCTTTATTTCTTAAACCGATCCATTTCTATGCCAAAGAAGCCTCAATTTTTGAATTTTCGAATTTTGGACAAATCTTTCTCTAAGGAAGCGCCAAATAATTATAAATTAACTTTAGTTTTTTACTCAATTAGTACTCATTAAATACTGAACTGTATCGTACGAAAGGTTGTATAGCACAAGACAATAGCAAGTTTTATATATTTTTGAAGAGTATTCTATATTCTAACAATTTGACTAAACTCGTCACGAAATCACATATAATGTGTAACAGAGCTTGCAAGCAATGAACCGTTTATTAAAAGTGAAATACTTTTGTGATGAAAGAGAAAGGAAATTGTAACGAATAGTTAGCTGCTAATGTTCGCTACCTTCGGAAGCGACCAAGTGCCAAGTACACAGACGGTACTGAATCTTCTGTCGGTGGTTATAGCGATATATGCACAGGCACGTACCCGTATGCATAGAAGAAACAGTTGAGAGCGTGGAGATTGTTTATGAAGTGGATCTACAAAAACTGAACGCAAACTTGTTGTTTGTTTTTTTTTTTTTTTTTTTTTTTTTTTTTTTTTTTTTTTTTTTTTTTTTTTTTTTTTTTTTTTTTTTGAAATAAGCCAAGCTTAAATGATGATGAAAATTTTCAAGCCCAAATTATAACATGCAATGCAGTTAATTAGTATGTTCGTAGTTTGTTGTTGTTATTATTGTTTTCTTTTTAGATAATTAAGTAGGAAATAAATAATTAATAAAATGTGTATATTACATGCATTCAAACATCATGTCTAGAAAATATTAAGCTCTAAGTGTCAGTTACTCATTGAGTTAAGTTGCACTCATTTACACCAATAATTGCGGCTCGCTAACGTTAACTCTCTTATTAGGCTCAATATTATTTCATTTATCTATGTATATAAAATCTATAAAAAAAAAGAAAACCGTAATTCTATAAAAGTTACTTAAGAAAATCTGTTGAAATATTTATGCATTTAATTATGTATAAAAATCTTTTTTTCGTTTGACCTCCTTTTTCTATAAATAATCCAAAAAAAAAAAAAAAAATGCAAAAAAAAAAAAATGCAAAAAAAAAAAAACAAGAAAAGAGAAAAGAACTTTTTTTAAATTCATTCACAATTTGGCATAACTTTAATTTATTATCGCTCTGTCTCTTAAGCATCTCATGCTCTGCATATGTTACAATTAAGCTAAAGCTAAAGAATATAAAGAAAGAAAATGTTTTTCTTCACTATTTACAAATGATTTAGTATACGATGCATATCGACAAACATCCTATAGAATCCCTTGATTGTAAGGCAATAAAAGACAAATAGAAAAAAAATTTACGAATTGCTAATTATTTGCAAGTAAATCATTTTTATACCCTCTACCTAAATTTGTTCGCATGCTACTTTGCTCATTTCATTTGTAATACTGACGATGACTATTTAATGTACTGAGTGCAACGATGTACTTGGAGCGAGATAATCGAAATTTTCTTATAAACAATAGTGGATTTGTTGCACAACCCATAAAGGATAAACGTTTTAGGAGCAACTGTTAGGAATCGTTTGTCTTTGCAGGTAAGATTCGAGGCACTCGATTGAACAATGTTGACGTTATGTGCGAGCTATGTGCTATTTTTCTGTCATTATATCGTATAAGTCGATGGATGCCTTCTCAAACTTTATCGGTATAAACTTCATTTTTATGTTAATTTGCGATATTCCATATGTTTATCATATAATGTGTATAAGAGCGGAGAAGTTACTACGAAGAGCCGCGATCATCCCCCCTGTCCCCATGTATAGGCGAGTAGGTAAGAATCGTGACAACCAAGTCAGTGTTCACGGATTCAAATCCCAAGCGTTGTGGAGTCTGCTTTAATCGTAGCTATAGTGAGTGCTTAGTAAAAGTATAACGCTTACCTTTTGGGCACCTACTCACGTCCCCGTTTTCGTCTTGGAAAAAAGAGTAGACGCGACGTGTATGTATGAATATATATTTTTGATGGTCAAAAATCGATGAATCCATCCAATCATACTTACCTATGCATCATGTGTCGATTATTAATTTTCTTGGGTTAGAAACTAATCAGTATATCCGTATACGTGAAATCCAAAAAAAAAAAAACGCAAATTTCAAATTTGTTGCTGCCTGGTAACGAAAGTACAATTATTCAAATGTCGTTGTAAAACGAGAAAGAATCCTAATTTGATTCAATTTTAAACGCGAATAGTTACGCATAATGTCCCTGTGCAACTGTGCAACTGTGCAACTGTTGAGCATGCGAAAAGGGTTTCCAGAATGATATTCAGATTTCGTCTTAGTTCTACGTTAAGGCTTCATTTTACAAGTAATTTCGGTTCTTTTTAATTCAGATAATTTAGATGAAATGCTTTCCTTCGAATACACTTAAATATATTTCTACTTTATAATCGTGTAATAAGAATGAAAATTAATATCTATCAAAATCGGAATCAAGCAACTTCACATACTTCACCCCATGAGAACTATTAAAAGCTTCGCTCTAATCTTGATGTCGGTCGACATACACAATTGATCAAATTGATTGATTGACTTTTATATGCACGCTAGCGGCGATGACTCTCCAAGATTCGACCTAAAGCATACATACTTTTTTTTTATACTATTTTGTTTTGCTTTTGTGTTGCTGCAAAGGCGACATTGATTGACGTAAACGAAACCTAAAAAAAAAAAAAAAAAACAATAAATAAATAAATAAATAAATAAAATAAACTACACATAAATAAATAAATAAAATAAACTACACATGTATGGCTTATACAAATAAAGCGTTCAAAGTTAAAAAATTGAAATACATCTGGAATGAAGTTTGCAGAGACCCAGCCAACAAATGCATAAATAATAGGATTTAAGGGAAGGCAAAGACCTTTATTATAGAAATATATTTATCCTCTTCACTAAAATGACTGAACACTTCCTCCTCTACACTTTTCTCCCATGTCCTTCTGTCTGCTTTGGTTTCGTATCTTCTTTTTCTCTTACCTCATTACCTTCTTACCTCCTTCTATCCACCGATATAATTCTCTATTTTCTACTATAACATTTTGTACACATCATCATTCTATCATCTTCCATCCTCTATTCTCATACTTTCTATGCCTATACGCTCTACGCTCTAACTGTTTTCCAATTTCATTATCGCATCGAAGCATGACTTTGGAAATTGCACCATTCTTCGCCGATAGATGAATGCATAAAACTTGCTGACCAATATGTGTCGCGGCAAGATGATAAACTTGTCAAGCGACCATACTTACCGTAAAACTATTTAACGCAGACTGAACATCAGAGATAATTCGTTTCGAAATTTTAAACTTTCGAAAAAGTCAATATTTCGACTGTAGAAAACAACAATCGCCCTCTTTTTCTTGAACACCGAATGGTACATTTTTTTACAACAGGTCGATTTTAATTTTCATATCAAAGCGGGGGGCCAGAAAAGAGCACAGTTGAGCCGATAGTGAACGCGGATACAGTCTACTTACATCACTTGTATGTGCGAACAAACTGAATTATTTGGAGTTTTAAACGTAACGGCAGGGACCCGACGGCATGACGGACCGGCGATTGCCCATGCCTGATGTTTAGGTCAATATATGCTTATATTTGAAATTTTTAATTATATTTTCATAGTATTCTTCTTTATTGCCCTAAACGGAAAATTAGATCTTGTAACGGTACGGTAAGGAAGATCAAGAAAATTACACCGGTTAAGTCCTTTGCTTTTAAGAAACCAAAAAAAAAAAAAAAAAAAAAAACAAAATTGCAAAGTATGGCATTGTGGCTCGCTTGCTCGATATATTCTTAATTCTGATTTTTATTACATAATAGAATGCGAGGATGTTATGAACATACAGGCATACATGGACACATTCATTTTATGTCAAATTATAATCGATATTCTCTATGAGAGTGTGAAACTAAGCGGATGCGTTACCGTGCTTGCAGAAAGCACTCTTCCTAGGCAAAGCGAATACTGCGAATATTGTATATAAGCGATTCTCTTTTAACACGGTTAATTGGTTAAATCGTGCTGTATCGAAACTGTGTTATACGCAACTTTTTCATTTATTATCTACATTTAAACTAAGCGTACTGTCAATGGTAAGAAAGAGAACCAAAGACTTTTCTGTAGCAATAAGGTTAAGGATTTGCCCGCTTGAAAACAATTGAAAAATTCGACTCTTTGGGATTGTGTAATAACGAAACCGTATCATACAATATATACCCACAGATAAGATTTGGCCCCACACGTGTGTAACTTTATTCCTTCTTATTTATTTTTTTGTGTTTATGCCACTTGCGGTACGAGAGTGTATTAAGTTTGTGCGGGTTTACGCAACACCCGGAGAGACTTGAAAGGCTTCCGTTGCAGTTTGTCCGTCTGACATCTGTCCATCTATGTATTCTTCTCTTCTGAAATTTGATGTGCTGACGTTTTGTCCTAAGAAAATGGTTCGGACCGACCCACTTTTTCGACCACCCCACGTGTGGCGCCTTATTTTGACAAATCTTTGCATGAACAAATATTGTAACAGTACGTATAATAATAGTATTGCGGGATTATAAATTGATGCGGAAATTTTGGATTGGATGGGGCAATTTTTTGAACCCGTTGCTACATAATCTACATTCCTATGCAAACTGAATCTTTATATTGTAAAAAGGCCCAATTTTCAAAACTGCTTGACAACAATTTGACATCAAAATTAACTTTATCGAAATTGGATTATATAGGTATATCTCTCTGATGCCAACCCAAATAAAGGTTTTAAAGCAAAATAAGGCTGTGCATGCCGAAATGGACTAATTTTGAATATATTATGATCACATGACATGTGTCATTAGTAAACCAATCAATGGCAATTTGGATCACATCGAAATGTTTTTTAGACTGTATTTATGGTCTTTGATGACGGAAGTAAGTGGAAAATAATAAAAGCTTTGACAAGTAAATTAAGTTAAGACATTGTCGCTTGACTATCCTCCAATATGAGTGCTTTCGTGAAAATTGTGCACTCGCATGCATAATTTAATTATCGCATAATTTAATTATCGGTCCTGCCCAACTGTAATGTTTTTTTTGTTTTTTTTTTGGAAATAATGGAACTTTTTTTTATATTACTGCTATTCACTCTTTTTAGTGGTGATGTATCAAAAATTACACATTATTTTCATTTTTATTGGAGGACGTCCAAAACATCCCATGCCTCTACTTAACTTAATATACTTCCCGAAAATTATATTATTTTTTAGTTTCCATCATAAAAAACGATAAATTTGATTATCTCTCCAGAAAGACTTGCTGTTCATGATAACCTCCGCATATGTTGGGATCTAAAAAGTAGACCTATGTGATCCAAATTCCTTACTATTAATATTATTGCTAATTTCCTACTATGGGCCAATTTTTACCGAACAAACATTTTTATCCTATTACTCAGATGGGCAGCCAAACTTAGATCGGTATAATAAAAGGTGGGTCTGTCTCAACTCTACTGCGCGTTACGTACATCCGCACCGGATATAAATGCAAACGTTTATCGCTACGCCGACGTTTACCAAGGACAGACAGGCGGACAGAGTGATTTGCTTAAAGCGGTTTGGAAGTTGATGCGTATGAAGATTGTTTATACCATATAGAGTCTCCGTGACTTCTCCACTCCTCTTCCTTCGGTGATGGGTATAATAAAAATATTTTTTACAATAAAAAATATATTATGAAGTGAATAATGGATAATATGGATAATATATTGTACAATGTAAACTAAAACGCACAAACATGAGTAAAACTTATACCAATCAAATATTTTAAATATAATATTATAGTTGTGTCAAAAATTATTTGCACAGTTTTGTTTAGTTTATTTATATTCATGACTAAAAATATCTCGGGTTGAACTTGATTTATTGTGATACGTATATACGCATACACACACAAATGCATGCACGCAACATCAAACATTAAACTAACTGTTACAAAAGCATTCGTTAAACATAAATAAAGAAGCAAAAGGAGAAAAAACTCTTATATATTATTACGCTTATGGTTTGCTCAATAAACGCGGAGTTTCGGAGTATATTAATTTAATTATCTTGTTCGCCTTACGCAAAGCTATGCGTTAGTGCTTTCATCTATGTACATGTACGTATATATGTATGTATGTACAATTCTTAATCAATTAAATGAAGTCCGTCCGTCATTAATAATAGTTGTTGCCACAAACTCGCTAACATATTTAATCGTTAATGTTTTTGAAAGCATTAGCTGACACACGTTGTCGAAAATCTAATCACTTTTTTTTATACATCTCTATAACATATATAGGCAGCTGGCCTAACCTAAAATGTAAAGTAAAAGTGATCTTTGTTTGGATAATTAATTGTCTTGTCAACGCTGTGCTCAAGGTTCGTCTCGTTTTTTTTTTTTTTTTTTTTTTTTTTTTTTTTTTTTTTTACTTTTTCTTATACATTATAAAGACAATTGAAGGCAAATCAGAGTTTGTCATTCCATCCAGTCATCCCATCTCAAATAGGCAGCACGTGATCCCATAATGGAGAAGATTGAGTGACAAATGCGTGTGCAGCGCCTCTAGTGAAAGTAATTTGAACTGAGCAACGGTTTTCTCGAAAGGGTACGTCTAACTCACTTGAACTCCGAAGAGGAGGAACAGTGGATGCCCCCGAAATTGCCACCTGATGAGCAAAATGAGAAAACTGTGAATCATTATTAATCGATTTAGAATGAAAACAGATGATTAGTGTGAATGATAGCTATGCCAACTACGAACCATTACAGATTAGCGCACAAATTAGTGCACTTCAAGAGTAACCCCATCCCAGAGCCAAACAAGTGAAACAATTTAAAAAATTAGTGTCAATGATAGCTATGCCAACTACGAACCATTACAGATTAGTGCACAAATTAGTGCACTTCAAGAGTAACCCCATCCCAGAGCCAAACAAGTGAAACAATTTAAAAAATTCAATAAACAATACTTTTATTGATAATTTGTCGTCTATAGCATATATTGATCTGACATTTAAATATTTAATGAGGACCTGATTGTGATACTGACAGATGGACGAGTCGCACAGAACTGTTTTCAATTGCAGAGTATTTCGAGTTCGCCATAAGAGCCGTCTAAAATAGTTCCGATGGATTGGTTGCATTGAAATGCAAACGTTTAATAAAAAATTATTTGGGTATAGTCGGGAGTTTATGGTTCGTCTTATGGTGAATTTGGCTTCTTTTTCTTTTGTTTTTCTGCTTTTAATCGCTCTGTCTTTTTTCGTTTTTGTTCGTTTATTATTGTTAATGTAGTTAATGAAGAAATTATGCTTCATATGTTATGTTAGTTAATTTTTATTATCTTTTCTGCATTTAAACGCATTTATTATTAAAACTTTCAGGTTATGTTTGCAAGACATTAATCTTTTTATTTTTAAATATTTTGTTCATAATTACTTTCCGGTTAAATTACTGATGCATTACTGATGAGAAAAAGTATTTAAAGTTTATTTTCTATATTAAACCATATCGTATGTAATTTTTGGTTTTTTCTTTTGTGTGTTTTAATGAGGAAATCTAATTTAATAGTTAATTAGTTATTATATTAGCAATAAATAATTATGAACAATTACTTACTTCATAAAACATTTTATGATATAAAGTAAGAGAATTATGCAAAAACTACTACTAAAGTACAATCAACTTAGATATCCATTTAACAATAATTAATGCGAATTATTATAACATTGGCTTATTCAGGCAGTCAATACAATATATATATATATATATATATATATATATATGTAGTGTTGGTGTTAATGTTTTGCTAATGCTTTGCAATACGTTTTCATATGGGCTTAAAAGCCAGATTGCCTTGAGTTATTTTTATATTTTTAAAATAATAAAATAAAAGCGCCATCTGTAACTTTTGTCACCATCATAAACTGCTACCGATTACTTTGCTTACAACGCTGTGATATACTCGTTTGCTGCTATTTTATATCTTTTGCGCATTCTGAGTGAAAGTATACTAAGTTTTGCATACCGCTTGCAACGCTTGCATTACGAAAGCCATCGTTACTTTAGTTTAAGTCCGCAGAATTTCACTTATCTGTTTTTGAGGTTGTGAGAAAATTTTCCCAGATTTCACTTTTTAATTTTTTTTTTTTTTTTTTTTTTTAATTGTAATCATTTTATACATTTCTGTTGTAGAATAGGACTTAATTTAATACTTTCTCTTATCATATTTATATAAGATCCCGAGTTACCTATTCCATTGTCACGTTATATTCAATTCGTCTTCAGAGCCACTGTTGGCGTATGCTATGCTTCTGCGAGAAGAGCAAACGGCTTTTCTCGAGCATAACTTATCATCAATTCCCAGTTCGACAGGTTATTACGATTGCCTGGTGGTCGCAGGGCATAAAACACGTACAGAGAACATCCCTTGATTCACTGATCATAGAAGAGGAAATTGAATGCTAGTTGCCTATAAACACTGTAATTTCACGGCAAGTGCCATGGCTCTGTTTCTGTAGCGTTTCGAGCACTATATCCAAGTTCCGCAGCTTGGCAAATAATTTTGGATAGCGTAATCCAATGTTCTATATAGGAAATCGCCATAAGAAATCATACTTTGCGCGATAACAATCGAAAATTGGCTTGAGCTATCGGCAATATATATGACCCTGTAGTAAAAATTCACAAGTTTGCGTAAGGAAAGCCAATGTTCTCACTCATTCCATCCTTGCGTACATGTCCGGGAATAATATTTGCCCGAGCAACGATGAGGTTATGTCCAATCTCTTTATGTGCCAAATGCCCGCCCTAGTATCCTAATTTGGTCAACATAAATAGTGAATAGTCGATCAGGGGAAAGATCATCTTGTAGATGGAAATGTCTTTTACAAAATTTGTCATACTTACGGCGCGCATATGTTTGCGTGGCTTTTTGTGAGTTCCTTAAGCTTATACGGCCTAACAAATTCAGAACATTAGGTGCATGCATGTACTTCGATCATCAAGGACATCATTCGAGCTGCAACAGTGCATCCGTGACAACTCTTGGAATGGGTGGCCGAGCGTAGTCATGCAAGAGGATGACTTTGCGTCATTTGTTCATCTGTTCATTTGTTCATTGTACGCCGCAGAAAATTCTTCTTTTTTTTTGACCTGGAAAGCAATGAAGCCGTGACATTGAACCGATTGGAAATGCATGTAAACGTCTAGAAGCAGTCGATTCGCCAACTGCTAAGCTTTTCGAGAGTTTTTTGAGCGTTTGAGGTGGGGTTTCGTTCAGTAAGTCTTGCAATTCATTCCTTTCGGACTTTTTTAGTCCTTCAGACCGTTCTTTGTCACTTTTAAACCGTTACAAACAGATCGACGGTTGGGATATGGTGGAGCATCATCTCCATAAGTTCCTAAAAGTGTTTGATGGGCGTCAGCAGTAGATTTATGCAAATCAAACAACAGAAGTGTGGAATGAGTGTGGAAAATGCAATGTGTAGCGTTTCACGATCAGCGTCTGTAGACACTGACCGATTCAATGATATCAACAGTAAAACTGCTACTTATTGAAGAGAAAGATCAAAATCATCGAATTTAACCGTTGTGTGCATTGACACTTCGGATTCCTTTATCATTTTCATTAATATTGATATCGCTGATCAAAACACATGCAAGCACCTATTGTAACTGGACTTCGTGAATACGGCTTCGTTCTCAACAATCAAATTTTACATTAAGAAAAACGCATATACCGAGTGAACTGATCTGTGCAAGTGCGCTAGTAGATTAGTAGTTATTATAGAAAATTGCAAAAGTCATCCTCTGAAGATTCTTTTGGCAAATTTCGATTCGCTAACATCAAAAAAAAGCACGATTTGAATAGACATTGAACTCTGTAAAACGAGCATGGAAACGAAAGAAGCATTGATTAGTTTTTATGCCTTGTCACTTACTCTCTCTCTTCACTATTATCGTTGCCAAAGTTGCGTTAATTTAGATCATCGTTATATGTCCATAACCGTCAGAATGGTATAAATCTTTTAAAAAAAAATCGATACATAAGATATCTATATAGATGTACAGAACGGAAGCTCTCTCTCTAACAAAAGGGGGAAAATTTGTTTGATATCCGCTTTAGTTGCGATTAGCAAAAATTCAAACGATATGTCGTGCATTCAAAATTCAGTTTAAGCTTATATGTGATTTTTTCGTTTTTTCGTTTTTTTTTTTTTTTTTTTTTTTTTTTTTTTTTTATTATAACCATTTTGAGTTGAAATTGCTTGCAGTGTATATGAAAAATGAGTATATTGTAAAACCTGTCTGATTGTTTCAAGTTTCCTATACAGAGAAAGCCTTGTCAGTTATAATATGCATACGTAATTATTATTGACGTCGTCATCGTCCTCATCGTTATCGTGAAACACGTAACTTTTGCTTTAAGAAATATGCGTCATCATTATGAGAAGCACTGTAAGTAGATTTGTGAATAACATTTGGAAACCCACTATGCCTCTGCATGTGTACTCGTACTCGTATGATTGTGTATCTTTCTCATATATTTTTCACGTCTCTCATATTCAAACTGTTTTGCTTTCCTTTTCCTTTCATTTTTAATGAAAAAAAAAATATATATAGATTATCTTATTTTGTTTATAACTTGGAGAGATTTCTAATTAATTGCGAGCTCTTTTGTAAATTCCTAAATTGTATTAATCTTTATATGAGTCCATTTAATTATGTATTAAGGAGAGAGAATAAGAAATGAATTTTCGATCTATTATTTGAAAATTTTCATTAATTTGAGATTTTAAAGCAATATTAGGGATGAGAAACGAAAGTTTTAATGATCATATATTCTTAACCAATCTGAGCTACCCGTTCAATTTCGGCCAGCTCATATGTTCGTCAGGATAAGAGTTGAGTATTCGTTGAGTAATGGGACGCACATGCAAATTTTGCTACATATTATAATGAAAAGGTTGTAAAAACTTGAAAAAAATGAAAAAGATTTTCAGTAATTTTCATCTTTCACTTCCAATGATCCAATTCGATCTATCGCTCGTTTTGCGTCTCTTGCATTGATGTGTTTTCAAAATTCGGTTCAATACCTGTCTAGTTACATGACAGACTCTGTGAATTATAATGTCAATGATCCTGTCATATTTTATTAAGATATTTGTTAATAGCACAAAATTGTTATCATACCCCGTCATTTCTTTTGCAACAGTTACCTTTCATTAAATTTTATATTGGATTAAAAATAGCAGTTTAGTTGATGCCAATGTACCTTACCTTACGGTATAACAGCCACTTAAACTGGTTAAGAGAAAATCAATTTTCTTTTATAGTAAGTCGTTTATTGCAATTATGTGGGAATTTATCAGTGTTCAGCACGCTACTATACGATAATGGCTTTGGATGGATTTTCTTTTTTCTTTTTTAAGAAACCCTTTCTGTTTCATAAACGGGTTTACCTTTGTAATGTTCGTGGCAATTAATGTCTGAAATTAAATTTTACGTCATAGCAAATTCATAGAATAAGTTGAATGAATGCCTAGTTCGATTATTAAGCGTTTTTATAATTCGTTGAACGTTTAAATGCTCCTATCACTACACATTTACACCACCTACACCACCTGTGCTACAAGACTATATTAAGTGATACTGACTGTACGTAACATTAGAATGGCTTAATACAGGCACACCTTTTATTATACCGATCGATTCAGAAATCTATTCTAAGCTTGTCTGTCCCTCTATACGCATGTTCGTCCTTCCGTCTTATCCGTCTGTCCACATATTTTTGTGTTCAACCTACAGAGCGCAGTTTTCGAGTTATTACGATGAAGTTTACTGCACTGACGTACATTAACCCAAGCACATGCGCTATTGAATATGGTTCGGATCGGTGCATATAATGTCTCACTTTGGAAAGTCGTTATGTAAATAAAAGACATTGGAATTTTCAGAATTTCGTATCAATATCATTACAGTATAATAGTTTTTCAACATTCTGAATTGGTATGAAAATTTTGGTTCAGCTTTGCCAATTTTTTGTATCCATTTTCATACAACCGTCCCTACGGAAAGTGTATTTTTATATGGTAAAATGTTGTAATTTTTAATATTTCATGGTGAAAATTGGTTCATAATCGTAAATTGGCAAAGAAAACAATCTTGCCGAATTTGGATCACGTTGATCTATATTTTGGATATTACCCGATATAAGGATTCTTAGAAAATGTAAATCTTTATATGCCAAAAAGGCCTACTTGCTAATGTTTTGTGAAGCAAATTCTTTTTTATACTCATTTGACATAAAAATTAAGTGAACCAAATTTGAATCGAATGAATCCATTTCTTAGACACCATTCCATGTAAAGTGTCTGATGAATGAGAAGCCCTTCAGGAAATTTCAGGAAGGTTTAATTTTTAATGGTACAAATTGTTCCATGGTATCAATTTAGGAAAAAAAGTTACGGTAGGCAATTTGGATCACATAGATCTATTTTTTGACCCTGATTTATATAGGGGTTATGGAAAGCAATCCCTTATATGCAGAGAGTGTATAATTTATATTCTTTTCTCTTTAGTTGAAACTGAAAAATAATTACATTTTAGATTAGATTTAGATATTCAGGTTTGGTAAATTTGAGCCACGCCATGTAACGTTTTGAGAACCCTCCAATATGCGGGCTTTCATGAAAAGTATGCCTTTGCATGAAAATAACGTGTAATTTTTTGTCTCTTATTTTAAAACGCATGAATAGCTGTACTAGGCAAAGCGGTGAAGAGTATCTAACGGTTGGCTTGGCCGTACCATAATGTTCTTAGTTATTATATATAATATATGAGCTCTTTGCATTCTTTTTGTGCGATTAAAATTGACATGTGGAGGAATATGGATTATGAAATAGACGTTATGGGGTCTCTTAACGTGTACTTGATTAGCGTGGAATTATCGTTAAGAAGAAATTGTTTAGTCCATGAAATGATGGAAAAAAATTCTTTATTTTCACAAACTTTTCAAAATCATCATGTTTAAGTCGGCGAAATCGGAATATATATTCTTCGAGGAACTATAAAAACATGATACGTTTCCGACCGAAACCAGTCACGTTCAGCGACAGTTTTCCTTCAAACTAAAGATAAAAAGCAATTCGGCATATAATTTGATATATGCGGTGCTCAAAAAGAAATATCTTGCTTACAGGTCAGTGAGGTCACATGTATGCGTACGTATACTGAAAGACAAATTTGAAAATTAGTATTTCTAGGTAGAGTATACAAACTATGTTACATAATATGATTAGAAATTTTTATATATTTCTGAAAATTTATGTAAAACATCTTAAATAGACATTCGCGGTAGTTCTAGTGTTAAAGCATCATTTTTAAACAGTTCAGCTACCACCTTCTATCTGCACTTAATCTAAATTAGCTATCCATAAAACTAAACCAACCACTTTCGCTTTCGTAAAAACAAGGAAAGAAAAAACAAAAAAACACTGAAAAACAAAAAAACACTGAAAAACTAAAAAACTAAAATTTAAAAGGGAAAGGCACAACAACAACGCGAACAACTATGTATGTGCAGAAACTCACATTTGAAACTTAAATTCATGTGATAATGTAATTTTATTGTATTTTTTCGCCTTTTTGAATGAAGTGAACGGATGGATGTACAGACAATTTGAACTTAGCCAATCTAATTTCAATGTAAAGTTTACAAATGGCAAAAGTAACCAAAACCATCAGATTGCTTTTTTTTAACACGTGAAGGTGTATTCCTTTCATCGAAACGTTTGCAACATCCAAGCGTTTGCAAACAAAACTTAAGAGATCTTACACAATACATATATATATAGTTTTCATTAGTATCAAATTCTGAATGGATATAATCATGTCTGTCCGTCCGTCTATATAAAATTTGTGCTGCACATTGAGCGGAAAAATGCAAACATTGCTTTCAAATTTGCCGAAAACGTGATAGGCTCGTGGATTCAGGCTAGTACTGAAAGCGCATCAAATCGGGCAAAGGGACCACGTACAGTACAGTACAAAGTGGTTCTCTTGCTCATTACTAATGAACCGCAAAAGGTACAACTATAACAATTTCCTCGTATATTTCGCGGGTGATGGTTTAGTAGTTGTGCAAAAATGAAGAAAATAGGTCACGCCCTCTCACTTTTATAAAGTATTGAAATTTATAAAAGATATAATATTATGTGAAGTATCGCAGGTATAAAAGATTTGACTGCAACCAAATATAATTTCCTTAGTCGTTATATTTTGTGTTTATTTTCAAAGGCAAATAAAAACGAAAGTATAGTTTTGAAGTTTTGCCATGCGGTTAAGCGAACATGATATAAAAAAATCTAGCTTTTTAAATGTATTTTTGATAAGCCCCACTATTTTTTTATTTTTTATTTATTTATTTTTTTTTTTTTTTTGGTTTAGATATAGACATAAGTTTAAGTTCAGGTTCATGAAATTTTCAATGGTTTCATTTATACTACGAAAAACTGTGTTGTTGTGCAAAATGTATTCTTTCTATGAACACACACACAAGCACAGGTGTACCTTTGTTTACATTTACCTTTATAGGGTATTAAAGTTGGCATTGGTCGTACCCAGTACTCATTAAAGCTCAAATAAAATTTTCATGAGACCATCGCATTCCTCAATAAATTGGTGAACCTTGGTCATGCTTTTCCACTTCACTTTTAATATAGTAACGTCTCCCGATCTGTATCAAAGATGTTCCGCAAATTAATTGGTTTTTATAGCACTTAAAATGGAGAAAAAGCGACTCTATTTATGGTATAACACATAATGAGACCATCGGTTATTCAATATCCTTTTTTAGAAAGAAGGGCAACTGAAAATAGGTACACGAAAGTATTCGAAAGTATTATAATTATAAGAAAAGGCACTTACATACGCGGATATTTAGCTTTTAAACCCATCATCGGAGGACGACGGTACATTCACATCGTTTGCGACACCCAAAATGAAACTGATTGATTGTCCGTCTATCCTTCTCTGCAACGTCTGTTGTAAACATCCTCCTGGCCGCAAAAATGAAGCTATCCTCTTCAAATTTGGCAGATACATTCGAAGCTCTTGCATGCAGATTGGTACTGAAAATGGGCCAAATCGGTCAAAGAACATGCCCATTACTTATAGTTGTTACTCAAAAACTACAGCAGATAAATGTACAAAAATTTGAACGTATGTTCTATGGGAGATCCCATAGCACTTGTACAAAAATGGGGGAAAATTCATCACGTCTACCCAACACTATCAGTATATGAAAATTGTATTTTTTTTCACTACCTTTTTTGTTTTTGTATTACCTTTCACTACTACCGCGCAGAAGTAACCTTCAAAAACCCTATAAAGCATATTTTGGCCAGGTTGCAGATTCAGAATACAACTAAGCAGCTCCCGTTTGTTTGTCTGTCCATGTGCCCGTCTGCCCAACATTTTCCCGTTTGCAAAATAGAAAATATCGCCTGCAAGGAGTTTGAAAATGGCCCAAGCAAGCCAAAGAAACCGCTTGCAACGCCCACACGTCTGTACAACCAAAACTGAGAACACCTTTGCTAATTTCCACAAGCTTATTCTACGAAACTAGAAAAAATCAGCCACACCCACCGTCCTAATACTATAGAGCATGCAAATTTACATCTTTCCTTTTCTTCAATCGTTTATAGGGTGATGGATATAAAAGATGTGATCGTGACTTAAAAAAGACGAAAAGAACTAAGCCTTCATGCTCGATAATATTCGGCCGACTTTTTCTATTTTCAGAATTAAAGTAGAAATTTATATGGTGTGTGTGTTGTGCTTTATGAGTAATAAGCAAAAAACACGGAAACCAAAAGAATTCACAATTTTTTTTGTCTAGGCGTGTCGGCGTGTTGTAGGCGTGTTCTTTGAAAAGTTTGGGTCCTTTTCAGATTCTCTTGCAAGTTTGTAGGCGATATTTTCGTTTTTACGAACGGAGGAATCTTCACCACAAACACTACACGGTTGTGCTTAAGGGCAGATGGATAGATGAACGGAGGGACATGCTTAGATGGATGCATTCCGAATATGAAACTGGTCAAGAAGTTATGCAGTTCATGGGCTTTTTGAACCTTGTTGCTGAGTAGGTGTTACCGATTTTTTCCGTTAATAATCACTGAACGTGTTAAAATAGCAAAGACTTACTGCAAAAAGAGTGATTCTCTAGTAAATACGTTTCGTTCATTACAAGGTCGACATAATCATCCGTCTGTCCGTCTTCTACAACTCCCCCTTGTTTCATTAGTAGAGTAACCTAATATTGAATGTCCTTTCATTCATGATAATATAATAAATAAATCATGATAATGGGGTTCCAGAAAAACAGAAATCATTTTAGCGGAGAAAAGAGGTTTCGTTTGTTTCTTGCTTATTTTGCTTTACCGAAATTGCTATCGGTGCATTACTTAGCGAAGAACTGATCAAGATATGTTCCGAATTCGTTACTTTATATTTCAAAATCTCAAGACAAAAATGAGAACGATTGCCAGTTATTTGTGGCACAAGCGTTAGAAGTTCTTGTAAGCACACTCTTGCAATACAAAAGAAGTAAAAATATTATAGCCGTAAATACCTTACACCGCCTTATAGTTATCCATGTAGCGACTATTCAAAATAAGGCGTTATATGAGAAGCGCGCGAAAAAGTGGTCCGATTCAAATCATTTTCAATAACGTTCGTCCTTGAGCCAAAACATGTCCGTGTACCTAATTCCATCAAAATATCTATGGATTGTTGAACATAAGAAAACAAAATAGACGGACCGACAGACAAACGTGGATAGATTCAGATTCGACCTCAAGCAATGTGGGTTACAAAGAAATATATTTTCTTTTAAGGTGAACACAAGAAAACCACATAGACGAAGAGACGGTCAAGTTGAAATCGATGTAGAAAGTGATTCTGAATCGATCGGTATAGCAATGGATTTGTCTATCGCAAGTCCTTCTGCGTGTTGCATACATCCGCATAAACTTAATATACCCTTGCACCATAGTAGGGTAGTGTAGGGTATAATAAACTAAGACCATCTCTATATTCAAGAAAAAAAAAGGTGAATTTTTCTCCTTATTATTGAGAAACGACCACGAACGCAGCGATAGAGGGTGCCACGTGTATTCTATGGGCGATCCTATAATAAGACAGAATACAGACTTTTACAGAATTTTAATAAAAAAAATATAATTTTGTTTCTTGCTAAATAGTTGTTAAAATAAGCAGCGACCATTAAATCCGTACAACGATGAACGCAAATTTCTTATTTTTTTTGTAGGTGAAGCCGTACAACTCTTGTCGGCCGCACTCTTTACCAAAATCATGGCGTGAGCTTCTTTTAGAGCAGATTTTGCAACATATTTTAAATCAGTACCGCATTATCTGTAATATTCAAATCAAATGCATCTTCGCATTAAAGGATTCTCTAAAGATACGCAAAAGCTTGTGGCTTTGCAAAGACTTAACATTGGCTTAGCTGTGTGCTAGTCTACAGACACTGCAGGCACTGTTAGAGTTTAACATAATATTTTGTAAATTTTATTTATTTCGAAATTTATTAGTTTAACTATAATGGGAACAGACTGTTAAAAATCGCAGACACCTCGCATAAGTGAATTTCATTAAAAATTTACGTCTAAGCGGTAAATACGGACGTGGGGAGCTTTGGTTTTTGGTTTCAAAGTTTAATTATAGTTGATTTTTTATTATTTTAATAATTTCAATATTTACAAAAAAATTATTAAAATATTATATGGATACTATATATATATATATATGTATATATTATTCTTTTTTCTTCTTCATACCTTAATTAGGTAAAATAGTAGTAAACTCAAATGGCAATATTGCGTGTCTGTGATACATCATACATCGTGCATCGCAGTTTTATATGTACAAGTATGTATTTGAGTTCTCTCGGGCTTGATTGATTATTAAAATATGTTTACTTAATTGTGTTTTACATCAAAGTCAAAATGAAATAAATTTATGCAATTAATTTCATCATTTTATGAAACGAAAAATGTGGAAGTGAAATTTCCGATATTTACATTCATATGAATATCTGCGTTATAATTAATCTATCAAATCACGAACACGTAGTAAAAGAATGCAGTCAAGCCATTAATTTGCAAGAAAGAAAACAAAAACGTGACGTAAATGATGTATTTTTATACTTTTTCTGACGGTGGGAGAAATGTGATTTCGGAAAGATTTAAAGATAAATCTAAGTTGGAAGGCATTCGTTATAAATATGAATAAGGTTCAGACATCTTATGGATGGATTGTAGAAAGTATCGCATCACTCTTAATTACAATATATCTGCTGTTACATTTGCCGTCTTTTTCCAATTTCGCCATTCAAAATCCACTATCGATCCTTAGTCCGTTTCCAAGATAACTGCATAGATAGGGATAATGATGAATATTATACCGTGCACATGCCAGAGTGCGGGCGCCGCAACCTCCAAAGTTGACTTTTGGCTTTTTGGTCGTTTGGTGGACCCCGTCCGCTGGTCGTTATCATTCGGCTAATTTGCGAATTTGATTTTCGAGCGCAGTGATGATCCCATGTTTTATCTATTGCCACATATCGCTCGAAAAAATCTCTTTTGTTTCACCTAAATGGCGATTAACAGATTGTTGTGTTTGGTCAATGCATTGGAGCACATGCGTCACCCATTCTGAACCGATCTTTCTCATAGATAAATGTTGATGTAAAAGGATGGTTATGGGTACCCTTTGATGTCTTTAGGGTATCAGCTATTGCACGCAATTTTGCAATTCTTTGCACGTGTGGAATTCGGATTCGGAACGTCATCGCCGTCCATATGACTTTGTTCAAGATTAGCAAACCATCCGTAAAATATTCAAGACATAACACCTTTCAAGCCAATGCTGCAATAACACAAGCAGCACTGTAACCTACCTATAAACCAACTTTCAGAGTGTTGAGATCCTTTCACACGCATAGCCCGAAGTTCGCTACTATTCAGAAATCATATAGATCTGTCAACACTGTTCTGTGTATTGTGTCAAATCGGAGACTTATTGAGTGTTCGATATTCGCAGTCTGTTTTCTCATGTACGATACCTTAAACACGGTACAATAAACACGAATACGAATGAGGTTTGAGGAATCTGGGACGTGGAAGGGAGAAGATGAGATGCACGTCCGCATAATGTTATGCCTTAAACAAGGTATCGAGGCAAGTATCGACAATCATTCTGTGCCTACGTTAGCATTTTTTACTTGATTTCATTAAATGTCATTTCATCTTTTTTATTCAACTTTCTCTAAATAGAAAACTTTAACACCTTGTTTTTCTTTATTTGCATATGATTTCAGGTTAAGGGGCGTCGCGGTTCGAGAGAAAAGTAAATATAGAATTTATAATAGATTGTAGCATTTCGACCTTAATTGAATTTGAAAATTTTGAAGGCCAGCATAGTTGGAAAGAAGCTCTCTACATTTTTGGTATACTGTTGGTATAATGTTCTATAGTTCTCCGCGCATGGAGTCAACGCGAGAAAATAGGGAAGATTTTCGCGATTTTTGAGGTTACATTCGATCTTTGTAGACTTCGAATGTGTTGCGGGCTTCCGCATAGCCAAGGAGTATCAAGTCGGCACAAGTAGGTTTCAGTTCTCAATGCGGTAGACCATATTTTAATTACGATAAGTGTTCAGTCGGTTGGGGCAAAACACTTACCGGTCGAAAAAATGACTTGACAAAAAAGAGAATATTGTGGAATAAATTTTCGTGAATAAATATCAGCACAAAACTTCACCAACGAGTTTTTCCTCCCATGGAATGCATTCTTATTTTATGAGTTCGTTTATCGGTTTTATCTGCACGTCTTCTTCTTCTTGAATGTTTAAAATATATACAAACATTGCATCTACACCGCGGATCTTGAGACGAAGATTAGGAATCCCATCAGCAGATGACATCGGCGGTATTTTTTGCATGGAATCCTGAAAGGCGATCAGGCATAGATGTTCTTGGAAAAGTCTTATTATTTTTATTTCTCTATGGGTTAACGTTTATATATTCTGCTTTTGACACTAACCAGACTGCTTTTTGGAACCACTTTCATATTAATTTCTTATAGACCACTTGTAATAAGCTCTTATGCTTTGATTATGCTTTGATTTGCTTGCAAATCATTCCCCGCTTATTTATAAACTCTAAATAAGTTCACATTTAACCATATTTTGCTCGATCAGTTACGATTTAATGAAAATTACATTAACTTAGCGCCGGTTGACCATTGTTTTCCAGCTTCACCTCATAAATAATTGTCGCACCCTAAACCGGCAGCACTCTGGTTATGTTGGGCATCTTCCTACACCATTCACTCATAAAAACTTGCTTAGATAAAATACGTAATACGTACGAAAACTTAATCGCTTTCGTTTAAATGATAAATTTTGCTTAATATTTTTGATGTAAGTACAAGTGATGGGCGTCAAAAAAACTCGTTAATTTCTATGCCGCTCTTCGTCTATCTATTTGCGAAAATAATACTGCCTTTAAATTGCGTTAATTAATATTCGTTACGAAACTTAAGTGATGTGTGGTAACAGTTTCGAAAACAATTTTTTAAGTAGTTTGTGTTAACAAGTAGCGAAGTAGCAAAATTTTAAACGCCATCAAAAAACAATTTTATGCACTTTACGAGGTACTCAAAAAAGTTTTAGCCGCTTCTCATTATTTAAATTTAAAAAAAACGAACTCTGTGTTTATAGAAAGTTAAAACACACTACCTGTGGGGCCATAGCCCCACAATTAAATACCCTACATCACCCAACAGATATTCACATAATGGCTTTTCCAAATGAGACATTATATGGAATGTGGTCGAAAAGGTCGTCCAATCCGAATTATTTTTCAATAGCGTTCATCCTTGGGCTAAAACATGCTAACAATGTACTTACTAACTTTCATCGAAATATCTCAACAATTTCGACGTTCAGATTGAACACAAATATACAAAATTAACGGACGGACAGATGGATGGATGGACAGACAGGCTTAGATCGACTGAATAGATTGGTACAATAAAGAGTTGATATCCATCTCAAGTCATTCTCATTGATGCATCCTTGTTCCACAAATAGTGTAGGGTATAGAAATTGAGTGTTCAAAGAAAAAATAACGTAATCGACATGTTTACCTTAGGGGTGAATCTTGTTCATCGATCATCTCAGCCAATACCAAAGAAAAGTACAACTTCTAATCAAGTGCATATAGGCGAGTTGCGATTTTCAAATTGTCATCCTCAGCCATTTAACTGCGGAATCTTACGTCTAAGTTCATGCCAAACTACATTGAAATGTTAAAAGTTTCGTTGACATGACGTAAATTGCATCATACAATAATTGCATCATTCTTCATAATGTAGATGTGGACGTATGCGTCGACCCACATAATGTAAAAAATTCCATCGTTTTTTTTTTTTCAAGAAATTTGCTCGTAAAGCATTCCCCGAATTCATGAAGTAGATCATTGAACGATATTTGCATTGCTTTTGGAGAAATATTTCATCTCAATGAAACTACGTAATGCCTGCGTCTTGCTATTGTAAAAATTGGATTTCGCATAACATTAACAAATCAGTTCGTAAAATATAATTGAAGAGAACACACCTACACAAAGTGATTCCACGGAACAGTTAACTAATTCAGCGGAAAAAATAGAAACGAATAATAAATTAAGTTAGAATAGATCAACGCTTGCTTCCCGCTGTACAACGATCGACATATTTGGGTGTAAAATTTTTACAAATTTCCCCCAAATATAGCGTGCAACTATTTTATGGCTAGATATGGCTAATGACGTCATCAAAAATTCATTGTTGAATCTCAAAAGTCTCAAAAGGACAAAAAAAGCCTAAGGGCATCGTAGTGAACTTAAGTACACTTTAAGATGTGCTGTTGCACTGCTACCGCACATTCACGGTCAATACTCGAACAATCTCGAATAGAAAAAGTCTTGGATTTCAATTTTGCTGAATGAATGCGTATAAAATTACGAAACACAATAACATGGAGCTTAGTTGAGGTAGTAATATATTCACACATTGCTAAGCTACGATTCGTTTAGCCAGTTGACTGTGTATAACGCATATATATGCATGATGATCCGTCTATATGTCCTTCTTCGATTTCCCCATACAACTCTTTTGTTAAATCGTTTTATTATAACCTACTGCATAGTACTCATACACATACTCTGTGCTTGACGCTTCAAAGCCATCGTTGATAAAGAAAAAAAAAAAAAAAATCCGTTCCTCAATCACAGCTACATAAAATGCCATTCAAGTTTGCCGCCGAATATTAACTGGAAACTGAAACGTACGTTCCATGCGAAAATCCACAATCCGGCCAACATTCTTTAAGCTACCTAATATATTGTAATACACGAACAATAAAAAGTCTTAAGTTTTAACATATTCTTGTAAAAAAAAAATAATAATAATAATAATATGAAATCTTTATTTATGATTTGTTTTCCTCTTTTTTTTTTTTTCTCATTCACTGTCAGCCATAAAACTGGCGTCTTAATAAACGAGAAGAAGAAATGTCAAGCGATTTGGTTTAACTTGATTTTCTTAATGTTTTCATCTCGAGTGTGCATGCGATACTATTTTTGTTTTTTGTTTTTTGCTTTTCTTTTCTCTTTCTCTTTCGTTTTGTGTTTTTTTTATGTTTTGAAATGTGTTTTATTTTGCGTAATTTTACATACATACATTACTACAATATATGTTTTTGAATTTCGTGTTTTCTTCGTTTACTTTTAAAATAATTAACAAACCAAATACAGTTAGCTGAGAGAAAATATTTCGTGGCTTTGTACAAGTTTTTTTTTTTTCTTTCTGATAAAAATTAGGAACATTTTTTAAAATTTAAAAAAAAAATTAATTTTTTTTTTCTTTTCCTTTTGTGTGTGTGTGTGTGTGTGTGTGTGTGTGTTGATAACAGATATAAATTGTAAGTAGGAAACAAGCGGGGGGAAAATAAAAAAGAATCCATATATATATATATATATATATATGTATATATAATTTTCCTTTTTAATTAATCAATTAATATGCATTCTTAGTTTTAATACTTATTCTAAATTTCCTTTCGTATTAAATATTAAAAAACAAAAATTTATTTTCTTGTAAAAACTTTTCAAAAAAAAAAAAAAAAAAAAATTTTTTTTTTTGGGAAAAATTTTGAAAAAAAAAAAAAAAAAAAATCGAATGCAAAAATTCCAAAT